>JAAGNO010001500.1:7010-21031 GCA_033439905.1 Ceryle rudis | reverse complement strand
AAGAGGGAAAAAAAAAAAAAACAAAGATTAAAGTGATGCAAAAGAAAACAATTGCTAACCACTAACTGACCATTGGCCAAGCAACAGCAGCCCTGGCCAACTTTCACCCATGCCTCTCACCCCCAGTTTTATTGCTGAGCATGGTGTCATATGGTCTGGGTTATCACTTTGGTCAGCTGTGTTCAGCTGTCCCAGCTCTGTCCCCTCCAAATTCTGGCACCCCCCCAGCTTGCTCGCTAGTGTGGGGAGCAGAAAAGGCCTTGGCTCTGTGTGAGCTCTGCTCAGCAAGAGCCAAAACACTCATGTTACCAACGCTTCTATCACAAACCCAAACCACAGCCCCATACAACATATTATGAAGAAATTTAACTCTATCTCGGGCAAAACCAGTACAACTGCATCATTCCACCATCTCCTCTGGAAGTGGCAAATACCAAATGTGGCAGTACTGGGGGAAGAGCAAAGCCAGCCCCAGCCTGGACAAAAGGCATTCCAGAATGGAATAATGAGCTCCCAGTTTTGCTTGCCAACCTTTTCCTCAGCACAGCTGCCTGGTCCAGGGCTTGGACACAGCTCAGAGCAAGGTGGTAACAGGCAGCAAGACCAGGGGACTGAGCACAGTAAAGAATTGGTCTTCCTTATGGTCATGACCAAACCTCAATCTCTTTTCTCCAGTTTTCCCACTGGTAAAACAGGCTACTCTGCTACTTCCATACCAGCCACGGTGGACATTGACTGACCACTCTGGACACAACGTCACGGTACCAGGAACCTCAGCACTGCCAAGATCTTGTCCACCAACTTTGACTGACCACTCTGGACACAACGTCACGGTACCAGGAACCTCAGCACTGCCGAGATCTTGTCCACCCCATCCCACTGCACAGGGAACGCTGAAAAAACAGCCTTGGTGCTGTGCGAGCCCTGCCCAGCAGCAGCCACATCACAGGGGTGTTATCAGCACCTTTCAGCTCTCAATGCAAAGCACAGCACTGAGAGGGCTGCTCTGGGGAAAATTAACTCCAGCTCAGTCAGACCCAATACTGTCCTTACTTCTTCCTTCCCATCCACATCCCAGTCCCTACCCAGCAAAAATAACAACAACAAAGGTCTTCGCATTGCAAAAAGCTTTTGTGACTTATAATTAACTAGCACAGCCTCCAGACTACAGCATGTATATATAAAAAATATACAGAGAAACAAAACCACTGAATGATTTTGCTGCTGTAAAACCAAATCCTTAAAAGCTAAGGGAACACCATATTATGCAAAGGTAAATAAAAATCTATATAGACAGAAAATACACTCAGTAAACATGTTACAAAATAGAATATATTTTTAACCACACGCAATTTTAGTGCCAACGGTTCCAACTCCTTTTAAAAAGTGTGTCAGAGTTTCCTCCCTAATTTGTTTTCAGGGAGTAAATAGTTCATTTTGTGACTTTCTGTATTAGCTGTATATTTTAGCACTTCCCCATGAGCTTCTACTATTCATTCTCTGGTTTCCACTACCACAAAGAACAGCCAAACAATCAGAAATTATTTGTATACACTCTGCAGGGATTCAGCTTGTGATTATTGGAGCATCATTTTCTAGGAAAGTTTCCCTGCAAAGAGCACATGTGATTTGCACTAGGAAAAATGTCCATTCTACTGTTTATCAGTTACAGATTAAAAATGGAAATGTATGTGCAAAAAAATATAATATTAAAAGGGTCTTCTCTCTGAATTAAGCAAGAATAGAAGCAAGGATATGTTGGAAAATACAAGAAAAAGCATCTTGTACAATTAGCACATATATACCTGTATTTTTACACATATACCACTTCAGATATACTGTTGCTAATAGAGCAGTAGAGTTTCCTTTCAGTCAGAGAGACAGAAATCACAGCATACGAGCGATCCCAGAAGGAACACCTCTAGTGGTTCCAAACATTTCACTTGCCTCTGGCATGAGATTCTGGATTAATGTCATATATGTGTCATAGAATCACAGAATCATTCAGGTTGGAAAAGACCCTTGGGATCATCAAACCCAACCATTAACCCCCATGTCCCTCAAAACCACATCTAAATGATCCTTAAACACATCCAGGGATGGTGACTCAACCCCCTCCCTGGGCAGCCTGTTCCAGTGTCTGACTACTCCTCCTGTGAAAATTTTTCCCTAATGTCCAGTCTAAACCTCCCCTGTTGCAGCTGGAATCCATTCCCTCCTCTTCTATCGCCAATTACCCGTGAGAAGAGACCAACACCAAGCTCTCTACAATGTCCTTTCGAGTAGTTGTAGTTGTCAACATGAAACAACACAGGCTGTTTACACATTCACATTACTCCTCCTTACGTTGTCCTGGATGCCAGCTGACATTGCCTATACATATCCATCAATATAATCAACCCAACAAGCACATTCCTCTGATATCTGTCAGATATTTGTTAATGGGACAGAACCACCAAGTATGAACAAAGGGAAACTGAGGTTGTGATGGCTACGACTGAGATAGTGGCACAAAACAGACAAGGACTTAAGAGTACTGGTTGCATGCCACTGATTAGAAGTGATATTATGTAAAGATGTATTTTGAATTAACAAACAAAGCTGCAGCTTGGGTTTTAAAATCCGATTAGTTAATAAGACCCAGATATTCACAGAATCACAGTGGTTGGAAGGGCCCTCTGGAGATGCTCTGATGCCACCCCCCTGCTCCAGCAGGGTCACCCAGAGCAGGGGGCCCAGCAGCGCAGTGTCCAGGCAGGTTTTGGAATCTCTCCTGAGAAGGAGACTCCACAGCCTCTCTGGGCAGCTTGTTCCAGGCTCTGACACCCTCACACCAAAGAAGTTTCTCCTCCTGTTCAGCTGGAACCTCCTGGGTTCCAGTTGGTGCCTGTTGCCCCTTGTTCTGTCACTGGGAACCACTGAGAAGAGTCTGGAGGATCCTTCTGACCAACACCCTTTAGATACTTACGAGCATTTATCTATGTATGAGCATTATAAGCACGCAACATGAAACATGTAACAGGTTCCATCAGCTTTCAACCAATAATAGCAGGAATATCATGCCTGGCATGCTTTAAACTTGGCATCCACAGCCAGCACAGCTAGGTGCAAAGTTTCTTTGTCTCAGCCAGAAAAGCAACAATCAGAATTCTGACTCTGAAACTGGAATTCTTGAACCAAATCTGCCTTTGAAATAAATGTCAGAGATGTTTCATTTATTACATATTAAAAAAATAGCCACCTTGAGCCAGCAAACAATAGTCAAACATGACTTCAGCCAAATTCCTGCATGCTGGGATAGGTGGCATGTCCAATAGGCCTGAAGCTGGTTTCTAACTAATGGAGCAGCTGTAAAAATGAGACTCCCTCTGCACGACTTCCATATCACCTGACAGAGTAGAAGAGCTGGCAGCAATCCCATGACATGTTCTCCTTGGTGACGGAGCAGCTTAATAAGTTTCTGCTCTCTGCCCTCTTCCTCTCTCCATCCATTCATTCCTGTCCCTGAGCTGCAGCTTGCTGAGGTCTCACTGGGCTGCTATCGCTGTCGATCTAAAGCCAAGTTAAAAATACCTGTCCCCAAAACATTTTCCTTTTTTATTATTTACCTTGAACCACTTCACTGGTCCTGCATGCAGCTGTACCACTATAACCAGGGCACAAGGAACTCCAGCAAAGAAAAAGTTGATCCTTAAGCAACCTTTCCCATCAAAGAAAACATGTAGAATCATTGAATTGTTTTGGTTGGAAAAGACCTTTGGGTCTCTGAGTCCAACTGTTAAGCCACCCCTCAAGCACCTGACACCGAAGGCATGGCAGGAACTTGTAAAAATTCGTATTTCCTTAAGCCAGATAGGAAGATACGTGTGCATGGCGGGGAATCCTCTGGTTTCCCCCCTCCTGTGTTTCCCTCCAATCCTCTAACTCAGAAAGGGCTTTTCTTCCATTGACTTCCATCCATTCTCACACAGGCATTTACTGTATCTCCCATGGGATGTACCAACACCTCTCCCACCACAGTGCTCCTCCCTCCACCCAACTCTCCAGCCCCATAACAGAACAAGACCCGCTTGCAAAGCCCTCTCAGTGCAGCTCCCCAAACTCAAACTAGATCCTATAATGATGTCTGCAGGACTATGGGCTGAGACTAACTTGGAGCCTGTTCTCTAACTACCTGGTCATACACAATCCCATCAACCACTTCATCAGATGAACAGATCTTGAATGCTTAGATATTGTGAATAAGAAGGAATTCTGAGCATCATGAAGCTTGCCTTTAACTATGAGGGATTTTTTTTCTTTCCCTTGCATTAAACTTTGCCAAGATATCCAAGATGACAATAAATAAATAAACATCCTGTGAGTACTGGCCTTCTGTAGCACACCATGAACTTCCTAATACTTTACTCCTGCCCTAAATACATTGTTTAATGCAAATCAACCAGACCTGTGGTATTAGGCTAGAGATTCTGAAGTCCACAGTTTTGGATGGAAGGGAAATATGCTGACTCTTTATGGTGGTGGTTTTATGATGCTAACAATGACGCTTCACTGTATTGACTCCTTTTTTCCATCAGCCATTTACAACCCCAGTACAGAAAAACAACAGGAAGATCAGAACCCAGAGTCCTCTTGATCATCCCATCTGCAAAAACAATAGGCATAATATTTTTCAAGAGAGTTCTTTTGTCCTCTTATGAGAGTTATAACCTTTGTAGTCTTTAATATTGGAGTTCAAAGATGGATTTGCCTTAACAAAAAGATCCAGATTCACTACACCACGTATCCCACAACAAAGTATATGCAGATAATCAGTGTGTTAAAAGCACTAACTTTACTTTTTTCCTCCCACCCTCCACAAAGAAGAAAAATCACAGGAAGTAGGTTTCAGGACCTGCTTGGACCCAAAACACTTAGATTCAGTTCTTGGCTTTGTTTTGGGTTTATCATGTACTCTTGGACAAGTCTCCAAGCTAAACCACAAAGACTGGAGGATGACATGGGCGTTCAAGCTGGAAAAAGCTTGGTGGAGCTGGACAGACCAGGGGACCTGTTTCAAACTCTTGTGAGTCCACATTGCCTCAATCAAAGACTGGACTTTCCAAACAGCCACCAGAAAAGCATCCCTGGCACCACACCTGGCACCACAGATTTCCCCTGGAGGGGAAACTGCTTTGGCTGGGCAGGAAAGGATGCAGAGCTCTGCCACCACACAGCTGGGCTGGCACGGGAGCTGAGATGTCCCACGCACAGCCATTGCTGCACCTGGGCACAGCCACTGTGGCCATGAGTTTCCTGTACTCAGAGGCAAAGGCATTTTTAGAAATTAAATTTGGTGTGAGAAGGGAAATAAACTAAAGAGTTTCAGTGAGATGCAACCCTTGCTTCAGTTTCAACCAAGAGGAAGCCTGTATGACATTCTTCAAAGAGAAATCTCAACCTATATGCTGACATCTGGGTGCAAGGTGACCAGGAACACAAAATCCCCATTCTCCTGAAAACACACAAGGTAATTGCATGAGTCTCAATATGAAGTTTACACTTCATACCCTATTCATCAACCAACAGCTTCCTTTGGCACACAGACAACAGGCACAGGCTGGTTCCTTATCAGGGTGTCAAAGAATTTTCTTCAGCTTGGACCATGAGCGTTCAGCCTTGACAGCGACAAGATGCCTTGAGAGTGGCTTCCTTCCCACCATCTGCAAATGGATATACCCAGTGCTTCCCAGCACTCAGCCCAGGGGCACAGTTTGTATCTTAACATGCCAAAGTGAGGAAAATCTGCTGCAGTGTCCGAAACCAACAGCACTACAGGTGCAGGAGGTTACTAAACACTAGCAGATGCTTTATATACCACAAGCATACTTAAAAGGGGCAGTGGAGGAAATTGGGTTTCACATGGCCTCCTTCTTCTGGACCCATTATCATGGCAAACTGCTTCACACCCACAGCTGATTTCTCAATCAGACCGGGTTTTGTATCAGCAGTAAAACTGCCTGATGTGACATGAAGTAGTTGTAGGTGACGGTAGAAAAACAGTAGATGGTAACGGGGATCTTATGCCAGGTCTTCAGCCTCCATGAAACCGTTACCCACACTTTCTAGCAGAGCTCCATCATCCTAGACCCACAGGGGAGAAGTCTGTGATTTCTGGGGGAAACCTTCTGACTATTTTGGGCTTTATTGGTTTTGGGGTTTTTGTTTGGTTTTCTTTTGTTTGTTTGTGGGGGTTTTTTTTTGTTGTTGTTTTGTTTTTTGTTGTTGTTGTTTTTCAGTTTTTGTGGGGTTTTTTTTAATGCAGCTTCTCCCAGCACTTGCTACCCAAGAAGAGAGCGTACTTCAAACCCCAAACACTGGTAGTGATAGTCCCAGGCTGGAACCCGCCCATCGTGTTGAGCCAAACCTCCGTTTGCATTTGCAGACAGTGTGGAATTAAATGTTTTGCTCCTACTTGCTCCTGTTCCCATGTTAACAGTACCTTAATAACTCAGGTACTAACAACACAGCCTGATGTGTGCTTACACAGTTATATTTAAATATTTCTTATATAGAAAAGCTAAATAAAAGAAGGAAGAACGACTGATAAAGATCTCCCTCTTTTCCTTTGTATCGCTGCCATTCCTGCCCTCAGCTGCTTCTTAAATACTAGCCAAACAATTCAGACTCATTCGGGAACTAGTCAGACTTGTGCTCCTGGCTTTCCAGTAAAAATTGTCACAAGTTACAAGACTCACATCTTCTCAGCTCCTCCTGCCACCTCTTGTCCATCATTATCCCAGATTAATGCCTATGCCTCCTTTGTTCTGCACCAGCCTTTGCTGACGGTTCTGCAGCAAAGCCTTTTGCTGTGCCGCGTGTTGAGAAACGCGTGCCAGCAACCAGCCTTCTCATTGAAATTACCCTAGAGAGGAGTCACATCACGCCGTTTTCTCTGGATCATTTGTGCAATGTCAGGCAAGGCAGGATGTGACTCAGCCGTGACTTGGTCCTGAAGTAGGACTCTGTGAAATCTTCTGGTTTCAGTTCACATCAGAATTCCTGGGACCGGTGGTCAAAGGAAAGCGAACCAAGAGAAATTTCACAATAGCTGCTCTTCCACCATGCCCCCGTGCATGCTTTCCTCAGAAGACATTAACCCTCCAGTCCTCTGAGGGGGAAAGGAGGACAGGGAATCTGATTTTCTCCTCTGTTTCCATTCCCTTCTTTCCCCGGGTCTGCAGAAGATATCTCTTTCCTCCAGCTCCACGTTGTTTAGCATCAGGAAGCAACTGATCTGTCAGAAGCACCTGGAGCAACTCTTCCCAGACAGAAGATCAAGTCTCCTCTTTCCCTTCGGGTGAGGGTGGCTTAGAATCTACCTTCTTCTCATGAACCATGCCTTATCTTCCACCTTTGCTTTAAGACAATCTCTCATTATACCTCGCCTAAGGAAACTCCAGATCTCCTGTGCTCTGAAAGATGGCTTGAGGCGTTACACTTCAAAACAAACAAACAAAAAAGAAAACCAAACTTGAAGAAACCACAGAGAACCTGGCTCAGAGTTGCTAATCTCAGAGATAGGCACAATGAACACACTCAAGTCCTGACCAAGGCCCTGGAAGGCTACATCCTCAAATGCATCTGAAAGTTAATATAAAACCATAAAATACTCATGCTCACTTATCTTTAGATTGGAAAGTCACTTTTTCCTAGCAGTTGAACGAATCCGAAGCCTCTTTTACACAGTGTGATGAAGGTGAATGAATTTCATAGCTCTAAGTTTCATAGAATTAAAGGGATTCTAGCATGACTTGCTTACAGATGGGATGTGAGATAGGGCCAGGTTTTAATCCTCTGCTATTCATGGAAATAAAAAGCACACGCCTTTATCAACTCTGCTAATCCAAAGTAATCTTTCAATGGAATACTTGGCATTAAGAGGCAATAATTTTATCCAAAATAAGCAAGGTGATCCTTTTCTATTCCATACATTGTTTTAGCTTAGTGGGTCCCTCCCACTAGTCTTCCTGAGATGGACACGACTCACAAATGGCTTTGCAAATACATTTCCTCCCATGCAGACCTAGATGCACAGGTGGACCTTGTAGAAAGTGTAACATCCAAAGTGATCAGCAACGAGGGAAATACTTGAAAAGCTGGCAAAAGATAACCACCTTTTGGGACAGTTCCCACAATTCTGTCAGGTAAATGTGTCTGATATGAGCACTTCAGTCAGGCACAGATACATGACACATTTGTGTGTGGGCAGAGGATGAAATTGGGTGTGGACTGCGTGCCTCTGCAATGGGTACAATGATAGGTCTAACTCAGCACCGCCGGCACTGACTCATCAGTTCAGAGCTTAAAGTTCCTCATCATTCCTTCTATGACATGGAAAAACCCTGGCTGGATCACCTGCAACTTTAATCTTGCTGACTGGGGCCCGATCTGAGAGAAAAGTCAGTGACACAGAGGAGTTCCCATGCACCAAGAAACCCTCTCCAAAGTCCACTGGTTTGTGCAAAAAGGGACTGTATACCCTTACTACAACTCTGAGCACTCAGAACAGTTATTGTGTCTCATTCATCCTCTCACAGAATGAACGTAAGTGAAAATGAACTGGCTTTTTAAGTATCTTAAGCATCGTTTGAAAGATTGAGCTCGGAGGGAACTGGGAAAACCCAAGCACCTAACCTAGCATATGGAAGTGGGCAGAGAGAAAGTGGTCTCCAGCTTTAGGCAATGATCACTACATTGAATGAAGTGAGTAAACAGCTCCATATTCTGCCATCACACCCAGCATCAGTTTCACCTTGTCTTTTGCCTATCTTTTCAACACAAGTTGCTAAGTTATCTACACACCAACAAACAGGACGGTGTGATTTCAAACAGGTACTCCCTTATCCTCAAAACAAAAACACCACCATGGCCAATCTTAACATCCTGAGCCAAAGAAAACCTCAGGAAATCTTATGAAGAAGTGACAATATCGCAGCATAACGCTATAAGGGAGGTAGCTGAAGTTGCTTTACTTCTTGTACCATCTGGTAGACTGGGGCATAAACCTGGGCCAAATAAATAATCCTGCTGTAGCAAGGAAGAGGGGGGTAAAATGTGTTGTTACTGCATAATTTCCAGATGCAGGTGTGGACCACTTCACACAGGCAGTCAAGCGTGAAGCATTATAGGAGAGGAATTAGATATAGCAGAGGGAATATATTACCTGCACCACTAATAAACAGCAGTGTGGGGGGGGGTGGTGAGAACTGTTAGAAGAGATGTTGCTTCCCATCCTCCCCCAGCAGATGAAGCTCGTACGTTCTGTGGCAAGAGCAGACTGTAGGCAGTGAGCAACCAGAGCAGCAGTTGAGGAGCCTCTCTAGTCAACGAGAGGCTGATTGAATGTGCCAGGAGCAGAAGTCTAGGCTGGACATCAAGCACATCTTTCTGTCCACTCCCTTTGCTTCTGCTGTCCCTCAGAAGTGGTGCCTACATCAGTAGAAGCTTTCAGATTAGATCCCCTAGATAACGTTGGTATCCAGCTCCTCTCTTGACATCTGGCTTTGTAACGATCTCAATTGGTAATCAAGTTCTCAGAGAATGGTTTGTCTGTTGAAGAAAGCATCAGTGTGCAAAACGCTACACATCAACAAGATCTGTATTTTCCTGTCTTGCACATCAAGGGGCAGGTGGCTTTCAGCAAAGTGAAGGGGGACAAGTCAGAAGTTAAAAGTAAATACTTCCAGAGAGAAGGTAAAGTTGAAAACCACTTACCAAAGGATGTCACAAAACCCAAATTTAACAGGATTCAAAAAAGAACAGGATAATTGCAAGGCTAGGAATGTTCTCATGTATTACATTAATTAAAAAGTTTCTAAAAATTATTAAAGAAACGCTGAAAGAAAGTTTCTGTTAGAGCTTAGAGAGAATGACAGATTATCCTTCTCCTGCCCGATGCAGGATTGCTTTTTCTTCTCTCCAAAATCACTGGACACCACCACCGCAGGAGACAAGGTACTGAACCAGATGCCCTCTGAACCTAACGCAATCGTAGTTTCTGTTCTCCCTAAAAAGCCTGATCGAATGATTAATGAAGAGAGCGAGCCACAACTGAGACATCAGCTGATCCCAGAAAGTGAGTCAAACCTGAAAGATCAAATCACCAGCAGAGATTTTCATATCGATACCAAAGATCAATTTGGTCAGAAGGTTCCCGAAACAGATGCCAAGCTCGAATGACTAAAACCTGGGTAGACAAGATCAGTCATCAGATAAAATCAGTTAAAAACACAGTTTGTTACGGAAGTCAGCCAGCTGGCTGCATGTCCCAACAACAGTACCCCCAAAAACACAAACCCCAGCTGCATGTAAATAGAGACCTCAGCTCTTTCACATGCACCCTGGTTGCCTCTTATTAGCACTGAGCAGACGCGGATTATCGTCGTTCGTAGAGGTCGGACAACAGCAGCCCAAGCAACGTTATCTCAGGGTTTCCTTGTGCCCCTCCAGGCGCTCTGTGTCCTCTGCTGCCTTTCCACAGCAGTTGGACCTTAAGCTCCCTGCAAAGGGAGCTGCCTTTTGTTCTGCATTCGCAGGGAACGCGCGAGCAACGCTGGCAGCAGGAACCAGAGACACGAATGGTCTCAGGCACAGGCGTAAACATCCCCCCGGAAGATTCAGCCACAGGGTGAATACCAAATTTTTACTTAGCTCTTGGTTATTTATAAAAATCAAAGAGACCTAGAAATAGCAAAAAATACTCATCCTTGCCAAAACCCTCTCCCAGAGTGGACAGCCCCAGGGGCTGAGGTCTGAGCTCTGCTCCAAACAGCAGTGGTACCTCCCCAGTGGGGAATTCCCAGAACAGGAAAGATACCCCAGAGCTGACACAAAGCCAAGAGATTTGGCTCTCGTGCCAGACTTCCTCCAGCTGCCAAAACAAGAAGCGTGTCATGGTCAAAAAACCTGCTGTGTTCTGCCTACTCCCTGCTGGAGCTGCAGCAGGCTGGGCAGAGACAAGAGCAGCTCAAAGGCTCTGCTGAGCATCCCTGGCCCGAGATCAAAAACACACATCACAGAACGGTAGGTGTTGGAAGGGACCTCTGGAGAACATCTCATCCAACCTCCCTGTTAAAGCAGGTCAACCCAGAGCAGGTTGCCCAGGATCCCAGCATCCAGGTGGGTTTGGAATCTCTCCAGAGAAGGAGACTCCACAACCTCTCTGGGCAGCCTGGGCCAGGGCTCTATCACCCCCACAGTAAAGCCCTGTCACCTCCAGTGCCATCTAGTACTGCATGGCATCACAAACAAGGTCCTTTATCAGTCTCTATAAGCCTTCTACCATGGCTCCTGCAGCAACGCTTAGATGATGTTACTCATTGATAATTCATCTGTTGCTTTGCTGGATGGACTCCTCCTTGCCACCACTCCCTCTCCCCTCAGAGCCATACCAGCGAGGTTACCATTTGCTTTCAAGGTATGAGAAACATCCTTTTGGGGTCAGTGCCTTGCTGGGGAGTATAAATGCACAAACAACCTTTAAACAAGTCCACACATCACTGAGGTTATATCTGCAAGTGATGGGGTAAACCACCACGAAGGGTGTTTCTATCTGCTGATATAAGAGTGGGCAGAGAGGTAGCACTTGCAAACCATTCTGGACCAGTATAAACCCAAGCTTTAAAAGTCCCATGTAGTTAAACAATGACTCACAGCTGATCCCTATCTTGCCTGTCAATACTCACTGCTGCTTTACACCAGTCTCATTGCTAAAGCAGAGCAGAAGGCCATGGAAAGGGGCAGAAATGAACAACATTAATTTAAAACCCATCACAGCTCACTCACCTTCTGTGCAAACTGGATAAAATTTCGATGAAGTGCATATTTCATGACTTCTTAAAATCAAATTTAAACAAAACTCAAGTCTTGTTTTATACCACCTCTCAAAGGAAGAAAAAAATATTGGAGGAGCACAAGCAGAATGCTAGGAAAAAAAAAAAAGAACCAACAACCCACCTCCATTGGGTTCTTCTGCACCTAAGTCTATTCAAAACAGTTCGTGTAAATACATGTGGAGGAAGGTAGATTTATATACATGTATCTACAGATGTGTATAAAGACAGTAGAACATCCCTCTGCTGGGGCATCCTTTCAAATACAGCATCATTTTAAACATCCTTCATGAGAATGGAGAGACAGACCCAGCCTTACCTTCCTAATTCCCAGCTTCTCTTCACCTTTTGAAACCAAATCCTCCTTGTTGTCTCTATGGTGACAGTGACGTCCAGGTCCCTGTGATGAGATGGCTGCTGGCACGCGTGCCAGGTGCCGGAGCAAATCCGTCAGCACCAGAAACCCCTCCAGTCTCCAGCTCTTCTGCGAGACACAACGCTCTTCTCCAGAACTTGGTCTGACAACCAAACCAGTAAAGAAAACAGTGTCAAACCACCTAAACCCATGCTTCAAAAAGGGGAAAACTGGCTCTAAATATGGGGTCTAAAAAGCTTTTTTTTATTTTTCTCTTCAATAATAATTACTGCTACTTGGGAAATACCCTCTTTGATAGCACTATCACCTTTATCTGGATAACCTACAAAGAATAAACTAATTACAGGTAATTTCTCCCAAAGGGTTTGCCAGAGAGAAGATATTTGCATCATGAAGTAGAAGTAGCTGATAAGCAGCATGATGAAAACCTCCTGCAATGTCCATCCGCCTGGCACAGGGAACCAGCAGTGACAGAAGGAGGTTTCTTGGCTCCTGGTTATTGGGAGAAAGGAGCAAGAGAGGAGATTTTTATCATGCGCTAAGTGAGGAGCAGCAGGTGGGAGCTGAAAAGCTGGAGGTGGCTCCAGTGACCAAATTTCCTTAGGAAAGACACAGTGAGTCACTAGGGTTACAAAACACCCGCTATTATATAAAGTCCTAGCTATATTTTTAAGATGTATATACCTTGATGGCGTGCAATGTCAAAACACACCTCCACTGGAACACACCTGCTTCTAGCAGCATATAGGTACAGCAAAGGTTGTTGAATCCCCACTAGAACATTCCCAAACTAGGAGAGATGTGCCAGGGAAACCAGCTTTGACTTGCTGCCACCGTCTGCTGCCAGGACCTGCTGATATGACACACCCCGTAGATGCTCTAGATTGCCTTTGTATTTCACTGACCTTTTCTAAGCGTGCAGCTGAAGGCATCTGGCACAGCTCTGTGTCTCTACAACCTTGCTCCTCACACTGCAGGGGAGGAGATGAAGTCCAGTGGTGTTTGGGGCAGCAGGTCTTGCCCAGTGGATTTAACTGTGCGTGCATCGCTGCTGCCATCACCTCACTTGTGATTCCTCTCTGATAAAGTCACCTACTCCAAATTCAAGGGTTCTATTCCATCCAGATAAATATTTGGAAGATGAGATAAAGACACAGATTAGTCCTGTATTTCCTCAAGTCTACACATCCTTTTATACCAGTTGGCCAGAAAAAGCCCCCAACAAATAAATATATAACTCATCATCTTAAAGATGAAGATTTTACTAGCCCAACAGTCCTTAAGTACAACCCAGAAAACAGATAATAGCAATAGTGTATTACTAAGACTTGCATTGCTGTAATAGACGTTAAAAATCTAGTCCCAGACTGGGTTCCTGCTGTGCCACACCTACTGTGGGGAGATTTCCCCCCCACCATATTCTTGATCCTCGTTCATGTGTCACCTCTCTTCGTTACAGCTCAGGCTGTAAATGCTTGGGATCAGGGAACGCTTGTTGCTCTGTGCACTGCCCTTCTCGTGCTGGGTCGCTGGCCCTTGCCTGAGGCTAAAGATGCTACAATAATATAAAAACAAAGCAGTTTGAGAGAAAACACTATAAAGTCCAAAAGGAGACGGTCATACAGGACTTAGTCATGTATATAACCCCTGAGAAGAGAGGACTGCACCCAAACAACACAATGCTTCAGTCTACAAAGTGGGTGAGCACAGAGATCATCCTTTCATTGAAAGTAATGGAGATATCTCCACACTTTTCTCCTCTCAGGAGCACC
>JAAGNO010001499.1:0-21268 GCA_033439905.1 Ceryle rudis | reverse complement strand
TTAATTTTTTTTTTTTTTTTTTTTTTTTTTTTTTTTTAGTGTTTGGATTAACCCTAAATTTTAGTATTTTCTTTATGGAAAGTTCTGCTTTAACCAGCAATTAAACTGAATTAAATCAAATGCTTGTGGACAATGCCAAACCGGAGATTGCAGCCAATACACTTAAGATGGGGTTGACATTCAAAGCTATTTAGATCTAGACAAGCTAAAAGAATAGGTCAGTATGAACTTCATGACACTTAACAGTGACAGATGCAAAGTCCTGAATCTAGAATGAACTGACCCCCTGCATCAGTAGCAGTTGGGGATTAATTTCCTGGGCATCAGCTGTGCTGAAAAGCTGGTGGGGTCCTGGTGTTCAAGTAAGGAGTCACGCAGTGCACTATGGCTAACAACACGAGTGCAGGTCAAGAGAATTCCTTTATTCAGTGCTTATTGTATGATGACCAGTTTTGACCCCTCAGTAGAAGAAAGATGAGAGTAAATTGAAGCAAGTTCAAAATAGGTTCACCAGCACAGTCAGTGGACTGGAGCACTTGACCTCTGAGGAACGGCTGATGGAGCAGGGTTTGTTCACCCTGGAGAACAGATTGCTTCAAGCGACTTAATAGATAACTTCCCATACCTACAAGGAAGTTACTGAGAAGGCAGAACCAGGCTCTTATGGGAAAATGAAAAACAGGTGTCATAAACTGAAAGGAGGCTTCAACTGGATATAAGGAAAAAAAATTCATGCCAGATAATTAAGCACTGGGGTAGGTTGTCTAGAGAGACTGTGGAATCTCCATCTTTCAAGGTATGCAAGACTCAACTGGAAAAGGCTTTGAGCAACCTGATCTGAAATTAGCGCTGACCCTGCTTTGAGCAGGTGGTTAGACTAGAGACCTCCTGAGGTTCCTTTCTATCTGATTCAATGGGAAGTGAGGGAAACCCTAGTTTACATTTGGGTTATGTGTACTTGTTCAGGAATGGGCTTGGACTTTTTGCGATTGGATATAAAAGAGTTGAACAAGATTGCTCAAAATTTGATGGATAAATAACTTTACTCACTATTTTTCAAAAGACAACTGTTAATATTCTAACTGTCAGGATCCATCTTTGTTCTTCTTCCCTCATTTTCTAACAAACTTACCATGATAGCAAACAAGAGATTTGGGATGTCTTATAAATGAAGGAAGGCATTATTGCACCTAGAGGTCTCTAAAGGAGAAACAAAACCAGAGCTTTTAATAATACTGGGTAATGGAAGAACAATGCGCTTCAGTGTGTGCATTTTTACTCTTAAAAAATAATCTTCATCAAGTTAAATTTGTGAATTACTAAAACACATTATTGACTAACCAAATTTTAAAATACACTAAAAGCTTTCTTTAGCTGAGTATTCTCAATTTTGGGGATATTTAAGTTAAGTAATTAATTTTCCACTAATTCCATTTTCATTGTTAATGACACTCCTTAACAGTTAGTTTTCTAGAGGATATGCTTTTTCCACGCATTTTTAACACACATTTTTCTTACTCTTCCAAAATTCTGCTAGATTCCCACTAGGAGTTTACATGCCTGAGTAAACCAAGTAATTAAAAGTGTAACAAAAGCACACCTGTCATAACTCTGATCATTCTAAATATATGATCATATTTCTTGTTTGGCCAGAAACAGAATCAATAACTGAATAAACATGCCAAGAAAACAGGTTTGTTAAGGGGTCACAGGTCAGTTTCCTCTTTTTTTTTTTTTTTTTGTCATATGCTTCTCAACCTCCTCTCTCCCCCCAAAATTACAGAAATCAATGGAGCAATGTAAAAAGATGAAAAACATTTAAGAGTTACTAACGACTGCAGACTCAAAGGCACATCTTGCAAATCTGTTCCTTAATACTCTCTAAAGAGGCCAAATGTATTAAAAAGACTGTTTTAGACAATGCAGGAACATAAATGGACTGTTAGAAAAATAGAAATCTTAATAGTAGCTAAATCAAAACAACACAAGGTTAAGAACAACGTACAGACTAAAAATGCTGTAGAGTAGTGATATAGTTGGTATTAATACTGAACAATTTGGTGAGAAAGGCTATTTCTATGCTTTGTTCTAATAATTTTTGGTTAAAAAGTAAATAGACATCTAGTTTTCAACTTTTTTACAACTGCATTATATTAAAGGTAAAATTGAGAAAACATCTTCATGGAAAGAGCATTCTGTGCATAACATGTTAATGGTAGTTAATGAACCAAAACCCACAGAAATCCCTTTGGACAGCTAACAAACACATACAGCTATTAATTAGGTCACAGTTGTTTCCTCACAAATCTTTTGTTCATTTTAGTTGTAGAAAACACAAGCATATCCATTAGACCTGTGGGGAGGTATTTACCAGTGAAGAAAATATTTATTTATTATATGTTAAATGCTTGCAATTATATGACTACTTATGGCAGTTCTGCTGGTTTCTCTCTTTGTAAGTAAACTATAATCACTCGGCTCACAACCTATTCTACTCAGAATACCACTCACCTCAGCAGATGCAATTGTTTCACTTTGTGTACTTCAGGCAACCACTGTAACTCAGTCACAGATTTTAAACATATTCTGAGTATCCAGTGAAAAAAGACATGGAAAGAATTAATGTGCTTCATTTTCACAAAAGTTCAAGAAAGTACTTTTTTTAAAGTTAGCACCAAGAGGTGAAGGGCAATTTCTGCTTGATGCCTGGTTAAATTTGAGTTCCACTCATCAAACACAGTTTGCCCACTACAGCAGTTACTTCGTTGACTGGCTGTGAAGGAAACATTTGCAAAGGCCTTCTGAATCTACTGCAGGGTACTGCGAAGCTGCAGGCTGTACATCATTTCAAGGGCACAAATCAGCCTCATTTCCTGAGAGCCTAGGGAAGACCACTGCCTTTATGAAAATAATCAGCAAGTATTTCCTAATTTCTCTGCACGTGCAATGCACCACGGGGCAGACAAGATGACAGAGAAGGTATTTCATGGTGGCAGAGCATACCGCTGCTCTGTTGGGAACAAAGATGGCAGAGGTTGCTAGATTGGTAGTGCTTCATCTCTTCTGTTTGAACCTTGCTTTAGAAAGCTGGCCATGTTCATTACCTCACCAGTCTAGTTCCACTTCTCCCACCACCACCCTCACCCCAGGGCAGCTACCTCCATGTCTCCTGCCCCAGAACCTCTACCACTTCCTCCTCATACATCCCACACCAATAACTATTGTCACTGCCTCCCTCAGCCCACCGAGACTGAATTAATAGACCTGACCGAATCCAGCTGACTCTGTCCAGAGCCTATTGGGTGTGTCTTCACAGGCTCCTAGTGCTGGCAGAGTTTATTTGCTCAGGTCTGCTGCTGTGCCTCACCTGCAATGGGTTCATGTCTCACAGGTTGGAAACCACAGGGCCAGAAAATGTAAGAAGTCTTTTCAGGTCATTATTTCTACAGTTTTATGAGTTGCCAATCACAGTAACGAGGATAACTAGGTTAACTGGAATAAGTCTAAAGTACAACTTAAACCTCTGCACACTTATGGATCAAAATTAAGAAGAAAGAGTCAATTACATGCTTCTTCCTTAGGAAAAAAAAGTAAAATAGAATTTAAGCAGTTAAGTGTCTCACCATAATCCTGTCGCTGTCAATAATGGTGTTCAAGCGGTGTGCAATGGTCAGCACCGTGCAGTGGGCAAACTTTTCACGGATTGTCTTCTGAATGAACTCATCTGTTCTGAAACACAGCAAGAGCAATGCAGACACAAATAAGATGCTTGCATGGATAACTGAATGGCAGGCAGGTTTTATGACTTCATCAAACATGAATGTATAGCAGGAAACACACAAGGTCATTACAGTGTTTCTTCCTCTCCCGTATTAGATGACTTGGAGGCATATCATGAAATACACTCCAAAATCTATCCGCTAATACTTGAGGAGGAAAGAGTTTATTCCTGTAAGTAGAGCAATAGGTTTCCCTTCAGGAGACTAACTTCCCAGGCTTTGATTACAGAAAGAGCAAAATTCTGTAGAGTCAGGTATTCCTACAGATTTCTAAACCAAAAAAACCCCACCATTGTAATTTTCTTTCAAGCTTTAGTTTGTGCAAGCAGTGAAGAAAAGTTGGTGAAGGCAAATACTCTTCATTGCAAATCAACTGAAGAACAAACAGAAGATAGCCTATAACTAAGGTTCTTGATTTCAATTGCAAAAGTGGATTAAAAACAGGAGGTGGTTGGTAAACTAAACTAGGACTGGAGTAGCTCTAAAATGTAAATACAGAAAGAAGAAAACTTGGTGTATTCTGTAAATCAGAAGTGTTACCTGGAATGCACAACCTAGGGAAAGAAATAAAAGCTTTCAAGTTAAAAGCCTCAACCTACTACATGAACTAACCACCTAAAGAAAGGATCTCGGGAGAAAACACAGGACTTGTAAAGAATGAAAACTAAGCTAAACCACTGATGCTGAACTACAGGGTTAAAGTGATGAAAAGAAAATAAAATTATGCCAAAAGATACGTATGACACTAAAATGTTCTTCAGTCGTATAAGGAGGCATTAAGGCAAAAAAAGTGTAATACTATCTAATATATGTATATATAGTCCTCTCTTTAGTCAATGAAAGAAGAAAGGCTTGGCTGGAAGGTGAATCGGAGCACCTGATCTAGGCAGCCATCAGGTGATGAATGCCCTCTAGAGGCACCTGATAGCCCACATTGCATAGGAAGCCTTGGCTCCCAACGTGGGCACGAAGCTAGGCCATGTGAATGCTCACACATTGCCCATCAGCCTTCAAAAAAATGATTAGTAGCAACAGTGGAGAAAAAGGTACAGAAACTAAAATTCTCATCCAAGATAGAAAGAAGACACAAAGAATTCAAAATATACTGGGGTTAGTTGAATCAAAGAGGCTTCAAGCCTCCAAGTCACGTGCTTGAAGTCATTGGTCTCATTTCCAGGATTTCTACTAAAGCATGCAACTGTACATATAGATATGTATATAGACATATCTATAAAATAACTGCTGTAGATAGCATTAAAACAAGACAAAGGAGATATCCGGATAAACTGGTATATTTAGGCAGTGACATTGGCTTCAACCAGTTGCTTGCAAAGCCTTAATTCTTCAATTGTTAGAAGTAACTGGAAAATCAAATAAAATACAACAAAGATTCATGCAACACATGTCTTCCTCTAACAAATCAAAATTTTTTAGACAGAAGTAATACTCTACACTGAATCTGTCTGCACATGATAAATATTTGGTATCACTTCATAAATTAAAATGAAAAGAATTGTTCTGATGCCACCATGTCAGGAGGCACTAACAATAAAGAGTGGACAGAGACAACGTCAGAAGAACAAGATGACTTAGAGGAATGGAGTAACCATTTAGTTTCCACAGTAGAATGCAGCAGCTCTTGCTCTGAAGGACCGAACATAACATCTGTTACAAAGTTTAAGCAATCAGCATGACAAAGGAATAGACAGTTCCCTGATGATAACAGGACAAATCATCAGAGAGAAGGAAGACAAACAGTTAAGTAAGATTTCCTGTGCATGCTGACCAACATCTTCATCTGAGGACAGAAGCATTTAAGCTCTATCATGAGCTTAAGAGAACCAGGTTCTGTGCCACAGTCTGTGAAGACCTGGTCCTTCTGCTCTTACTTCCTAAAAGAAGCTATAGAACATGGTGGGAAGCAGATGTTCCCCAACTCCTCCTTTTGAACCAAGGCCAGTATACAATTAGGGAAAGAGATGGGAGAAGTCAAGACAGAGCCAGGCTCTGTAGCCCTGTCTGTTAACAGTCTCCTTAAGAAATGGAAGTTGTTCATCATTAATGCCCCACAGCACAGCAATACCAGTGCTTTCACCCCAGTGTTAATGCATGTATCCTCTTCTGCTATCTTCACAGCAATGACCTGACTACTTTTACTTTCAAAAGAAAAAAATCAGGGCCATACATGAAAACACTCAGTAGGGAAGAGGTTTATATAGAAAGTGGGATGTGTTCTCTGCAATGGTTAGAATAGAGAAACAGCAACAAAAGGTTCAATACTACCTAGGATTATGTAAAGAAAGCCTTCCTGCAGAGCTGCTATAGAGCACAGAGAATCACAGCCTACTTCAGAATTTTGAAAAACACTTTTTAAAGGGCTCAAAATGATTTATAACTCTCAGGTTATTCTTATTGTTATCTGAGGAGAGCATCTTATCCTTGAACATCCCTGTCCTCTGTATTCATTTATTGTATCTTCCTTTATTACGTGCACTCGTTATAGCACCACCTCTTCCTACATTTACAATAAAACCCATTTCTCATTCTTAAATAGATACTATCAAACTATTATCTTAAACAGGTATTTCTTGAATATAAGCTTATCCCTAGTAAGAAACTGCTGGCCATATTGTGGGTGTGACAAATGTTCTAAAATGGGACTACAAAGACAATGGGACTACAAATGAGAAAGAGACATAATAGCTCCATCCCCAGATATCACATTATGAAATCTCACGCAGACACACCTGCTAATAGAGACTCGACCAGATCCTCTCTAAGGTCCATGGTTGAACTTGGAGTATAGTTTTAGGGGTGGCAGGCAGACGCATCATTAGTAACTTGTGTGGCCTGCCCTGGGTGTTCCTGTGTTGGCAGGGGGGTTGGACTCGATGATGTCCAGAGGTCCTTTCCAACCCCCACCATTCTGTGATTCTGTTCTATTCCATTCTATGATTCTAACCTCCACGAGAATCTCAGGAAGAAGGTAGGAAAGGCAAGAAAATCTGAAAGTCTGAGAAAAGGTTCTGTGTCCAAAATTATGTGCTGACAGAGAGTAGAGACTATATTACAGGCCAATTAGAGCCATCTGCCCTTTAGCAAAGTGCCAAAGGAAGCAGCATTTTTATCCTTTTTTCAGGGCATAAATGGAGCTTTGTAGCACCTACACACCCTGAGAAAGTGGCCAGGCAAGTGTCAAGTGCTTCCGTCACCCACCTCAGTGGTGATCATCATATTTCAGGCAAATTAGAAACCAAAGATGCAACCTGAATACCAAAACCAGGGCTGCTGGATGACAAAAACTCAACCCTAATCTGTTTATATGAAAATGGGAACCATGATACTCCCCACTGCAAGGAACAATACAATAAAAAAATACAAAATGGTGGTATAGCTGTCCCACTGGCACCATGGGTTGGGGATCTAACACCAAATTTCACAGCAACCCAAGATCTGATGTAACCTGAATACCTGAATTAGTTGACTGTCTAAAAAGAAAACTATCTAAAGAGCAAGAATAAATCAGCCTGAATGAGAAGCATCAAGACTGCTGAAAGGGACACTGGGTAAGTCATTATCTTCAGTCTAAGGTCCTCCTGGGATTGTCCTGGAAGCCTATCTCACACTACACAATTCCTGAGTGGCTTTAGATAATTTCTCCTAAACAGTTACAGATAGCAGTTAGATGTAACAAAAGGTTAAACCTTACAAGGTTAAGCTGGCTAATGAATTGATCTATGTGCAATGTCTGTTTTTCCTAGACTCAGTGAACAACCAGTGTAAAAATGTGGCAGTGGACTGGTCCCAAAAAGTTTTGTCCTCTCCAAGCAGTAAAAATATGAGTTAATGTATAATACAGTAGTTAGTGCACAGAAAGTGGAAGTGGAACTTAATATTTAAAAAAAGTCTCAGCTACTAATGTTTTTGCTTCAAGAGAGCACCAAAGTGACCACAGAATGATTTTCAACTCTGCAGGTACAGAATTCATACAACTTTCTAGAATGGTTCATCTGCTTTAAAATGACTCCATTCTTCAGTGTGAGAATGTTGGCTTCAGGACCAAGAAGATAAGATCAAATTAAATGTCAGTCATCACGTAAACCGTGTAAGTAGTCTGTCTTAGGGCAACCTTCTTTATGGCAAGCTCCTCCTCTCCCTCACGACAGTGCTGACACGCCTGCAGCATGCGGTGTAGCTGGTAGTTACATGGAGCAAGGGGGAAAACAAGGGTACGCATGGGAGCTGGAAGATGTAAGAAAGAGGGAGAAGGCAAAACTCCCAAGGCCCTTCTTTTCAGTCCTTTGCTCAGCTTCACTCAGCAGCAGACAAAGAATGGCCTGGCTGAGCTGGAGAAGCACAGCAGGGAGTCCCTCAGCCCTGGGGAAGGTTCACTGCTTGCCTCGCACCCTGCCGTTGCATCCACTGCCTCATGCCACCTCACCCTTCTCCTCCTCCCACCCCCATACATCCTGCCTTCTCACAGTTGCTTCCAGGTTGAACTGGAGAAGGGACATGGTTGCAGCAGTGGTTCAGGAAAGAGATCAAGAGCCAGAAAAGCAAAAAAGGAGGATCTCCAGAGCCGGCGGCAGCTCCCCGTGGTTTCCTATCCCAGGTGCTTGATACGATGTGTGCTTGCCACCAGGCTAGAGACAAGGGTGCCAGGCATGGGGGCTGTGCATCAGAAGAGGAGGAGGAGTTTTTCCTTACATGCCAAAAATGCCTCCCTAACTGCTCAGTTAAGCAACCCACATCAGCATTTCCTGATGAGCGTCCTATCAGATTGCACAGCTGAAAAATACTTGGCTCTAGTTGCAGCAACACATTAAGGAAAAGGTAATAATGACTGTAATGCAAACTGAATTCAAAGAAGAAGTTCCAAGTTATTATTTGTATTGTTATGCCTCAAGTTGATACAAACAAACATTTACCTTATTATAATATATATTACAGCACGCATTAATCAAGATCAATTAAATGGATAGTGCAAGCTGAGAACACACACATGTGAGATGCCAAAATAGGGGGGATGAGTAAGATGGTATTAAATTACCACAGCTATGATTAATCATGGTTAATCTATCAGAGCTCAGCCAAAACCAAACTAATAGTGAAAAAAGGAAAAAAAAAAATAAGAAAAGAAAAAGAAATAGAGAACCTCTGGGAAGGGAATTAGGGAATTTACTTCTCTAAAGGTTTTAGAAATACACTGTCAGATGAACTGCAAAGCTACCCCAGTGGCACCACTTCTCCCCCAAGAAGATGTTATAAAAATGAGTCACGCCCAGATGACATACAAAATCCTTAATGCATCTGTTTGAGGGACTTGCTGTGTTATTGTCCTCTTTGGACTTTGAGTTCTCCCTCAAGCCATAGTTTGTTGGAACTATATATTCAGCTCACACTAATTGATGCAGTACGTTTGCAGTATTGTTTCCAAAATATTTCCACCAGCGTTTCAAATGTTTCAAAAATTAACAGTGGGGGTACTTAGCTATTGGAACAAGGGTTGTCATTGATTTTTCTTTTCTTTTTTTTTTTTTTTTTTTCCTATTGAGGTTGGATGTTCTTCTAGAAGTACACTCTAGTTCAAACAGGAATTAATTCAGGAAAGTTCTGCTGGCCCGAGTTATACAAGACAAAATAATGAATGATAAATGAGTCCCTTCTGTAGCTTTAAATGTAGCTTTCCAGATCTGCTTTGCAGTTCCTGGGGTGTTTAGGACAGCTTACCGCTGCCCTCACCCCTGTTTTATATGTAACATATTACACTGGCAACGGAACCATCTGAAGGGACAGCATTTTATATCAGAAGTATCTGGTTCTGCTGATAGCCATTTTTCACCTTTCTATTTTTGAGGATTTGAGAGGGGGGCAGGGATGATGACAAATTAATCAATTAATTCTTCTTTATTTATTTCCAAGAGAAATTTCTTCCAGAAATCAACAAGAATCAACTTGTTTCTTGGCTACTCTGATGTTACTGATGTGCACTTCCAAGCAGGTTCTTGTCTAAGACTGCAGGATGAAAAAAAACTTTGAATATTCATTTCCGTACGCTATGGAATGCACTGAAATTAGGGGTATTTTGAGTGCTTAGTTTGTATCATCTGCTCTGTAGCCAAAGCTCAAACACCCCAATTTGAATAGATAATTATGATGCTATCACTAAAAACATAAAATAGCAGTATCAACTATAAGAAATACAAAGCATTTAAGTTCTTCTCTACAGTACAGATGATCATATTAGAAGTAAAACCAGCTCATCTTAACATGACAGATTTTGGTTTTACCTTGGGTCCACATTTGCTGTTGCTTCATCGATGATAAGGATCCGATTTTTTTTTAGAACTGCTCTGGCAAGACACACCAGCTGTCTCTGACCAACACTAAAATTAGACCCAGACTCTGCCAGCTGCATCTCCATTTTATTAGGTAGATCTTCCACAACCTCCTTCAGTTGCACCTGTTGACATGTCAACATATCGTAGGATGAGTAACTCTCTTTTAAATCGGCTATTGTGCGTCTGATGACACAACAATAAGTATGCAAGGTTTACCTTTTATATTCTGACACAAAATGAGCAAATGCCAAGTTGGATTACACAGTGTGTCAGTTATTAGAATTCTAAAAACATTAAAGCACATTGTTAAGCATCTATTAATGTTCATTAAAGCTATGATATGAATCAAAACATAACCAAAGCATCATCCCAAAGGATAATTTTTTCATAAAGGACATATAACAATATACACGTCTACACACACGCACAAACACACACATATACAAATGAATACACAATGGTGTACCTTTAAGGGCACAGGTATGCCCTTATCAAACCTGATGAAAACATCTAAAACCTAACACACACAAGCACTGTAGTGTTATTTGGCTTGTAAATATCAGATGCACTTTATTAGATTTAATAAATTACCTCTTCCAAGGCATTCCACAACTCTTCATCAGTGTATTCATTGAAAGGATCTAAGTTTTTCCTCATAGTTCCAGTGAATAAAAGAGGCTCCTAAAACCCAGTAAAATTAGCAGCCATTACAAACACAAGTTTTATATTGCAACAGGCAATTTAAAAATAAACAGAACTAACCTATATCAACAGTAGCACAGAAATATCCAACAAGTTATCTTTGATGAAATGCAAAGGAGTATTTCACAATAGCACGCTTAAAGGGTCAGGGGCTGGGGGGACAAGGAGGACGCAAGTGTTCAACCAGTTTGTATTGAAGATAATTTACTGAACAGAGCAGGTCTGTCTGCAAATCGCTGTACACAGTTATGTCAGTACTCAAAAAGGCATTTACATGCCACTGTTTTGATGCCACAAGCTATATATATATATTTACATGAAATCACTGCTGTCATCCTGGTATTGTTAATGAAAACCAGCAACTACCACTGTCAATGAGCTCACACTCCTAAATTGTGTGGGCAGTTTTGAGAATTTGGTTTTGAAGTACATAAATCAGAGAGGAATCTAAGAGCTCACAATGTCTTTCTGGTTATCCTTCTCTACTTGGTTGTGTTGTTTTTTTCGGTTGTTTTTTTGCCCCCCGCCCCATTTCATACCAGAAAAGCCCTTCACTTTTACCACCAGAGCCTAAGAGGAACAGCTTTCACCATTTCAACACAACATTTAAACCTACATACACAGAAGCTAATCTATACTGCCATGGTACCGAAGCAAACTAAGAACTGGGAGCACTGCTGGACAAAGCGCTAACTCAAAATACACCCAGAAGTCAAATCAGTACCTTCTCCCATTCAGGTACCACTGTGGGTTTACCTATGGTCAAAGCAAGTCTTGTTCTACTTCAGTTCTGGTCAGACCAATAACAGTTCATTAATCAAACTGGCACAAATCAATTTACACTGGAAAATGTAGTGTTTGAGAAGCAAGATGACATTTGGTCCAGAACTTCTTAGGCAACAGGTCAGTACTGACTAATGTGTGTTGCCTGACCTGAGAGTTGTGCACTGACAAGACTTTAGGGCTAAACTCCATTTAATACCACACATAAAGACAACAACAGCAAGTCAAAAGCTGTAATACTGCTTATCATAAATGAAAAGCATTCATCATGTTGTCAGTCGTCGTTACATAAAAGAAATCTTATGCAAAATGTTTTCCTTTTTTTCTCCCCTAGGAATAAAGTCTAACTTAGAATCATAGAATCATGTATTAGATAACCCTGGATTGGATTGAATTTTATATTAGATAACTTTGGCTTATTCAGAGACTAATCTCTGCCACGACTTACGTCCCATCTAACACTAGTGATGCCCGCTCCAAAGGGCTGCAGCAAATCAGAAAGATTTTAGACCTTAACCCTTTCATTGTGTCATCATTTCTAAACGACTGAGTGGTATAAACAGATTAACAAAGACAGAACCATGTCACAGGCAATGTAAAAGAACTTAGGCATTTTTTGACATAATATGCCAATTATTTGAAAGTATCTGATGCATTAGCAACACGTCACTAACAACCTGTTGAATGAACAAAATTATTTAAAAACCCCCCAACAGTACCAGGTTAAAGAACAGTTTTCTTCAAAAACACCTAGACAGTAATTTGTTTAACAATACATATTTTAATACACCATTTGGTGTGTTTTGAAGGTATTGTTACGTTTATTCTCCTTTTCAATCCATTTTTATAGGTTAACAAAGTAAGAGGCTGAATTTATAAAGTGTTCATAACTATTATAGAAGTCCTAACAACAGACATGTATTGCAACAGAAGATAAGGATATTTTTTAATTACTGTTTCTGACACAGATTATTATTTAAATTAGTCTGGTTTATGAGAGAAAAGGAATAAGACAAACCTGTAAATAATTGTTGTAAAAATGCTTGCAGTCAGAGAGGCAGACAACATTTGCATAGAAAAGATTTACAAACACAACCTTCACACAGCTCCATCCAAGCAAGCAATTAGAAACCTAAGCACATTTTTATTTCTCCAGGTAGGTATTTAAACTTACACATAAGAAAACTTCAGTCTTGCCTCATCACTCTCTAGGAATGGTTCTGTTTACCATATCTTATGTTATAATTTTAATAAGCATCTCTCCATCTGGTTTCTTAGCTTCCCACATAATTATGAAGATATTTGCTGCAAAATAACTACCTGATGTTACATTACCATTTCTATTATTGATACTACTATTAACACAGTACAAGACAATGTCTATCACTCAGTTTACTATAGTATAAAATTTATTCAAAACCCTCCTCCTCTTCTTACTACCACCACTTCACAGTTCTGCATATTTTTAGTGGCTTCCCTTACGTGGAAAAGAAATGCTACTTGCTAGCCTTTGGACACTTTAAGCCCTTTGGGACCATGATGAAAATTCTATCATAAAAACTTGGTAAAAGTCACAGAATTCCACTGGATTAAAACAGTTTTACAACCATGTCAATAGACCAATGTATGAAAAAAAGGCTGCATAATTAAATGCAGTAAATACTTAGGGCACCTGCATCGCTCAACATGTAGAAACTGTATTTGACCAGCAGTTTTCCTGTCTCCATACTCTTATTTTATTCAACTTGGTTGAATTCTTCCAGATGTAGACATCACCTGCAATAGCTAAAGGCAAGGCTTTCAAAAAGTTGTAGACCTTGAATAAACTAATGATCATCTGCTTTCAGGAGAAAAGAACACTGCATATAAACAAAAAAGTAGAACTTAAATCCATGTAAAGTCCACCTTACATACAGAGGATAACTACTGCCAGTGAGTACCTCCACTGTGTGATAACAAAGCCTTCAGCATGTGGAAACAAAAGACATTCTGCATTAGGCAACAATCCAATTGCTGGAGGAGTACCTCTCTCTCTCTCTCTTTATTTTTTTTTTTTTAATAGCAGACCTGCTTCTTTCCTCTGACTCCTATTATTGTGGAAGGGAAAAAAATAGGCAGGTAATCAAGAGAGGCTTAGAACCACTGTTCATTACCGTTTTTATCAGATTCTCAATTTAAAGAAAGTAAGGCACTCTGAATGCCATCCTGCCAACAGGCTAGCAAACATTCAAAGGTGGTGTAAGGACTCTGAATACAGCTTCTATAATAAAAGAAGGAGATATGAGTATTAATGCTAAACATGGCAAACAAATGCCTCTGTTTTCCTACCTACTGTTCTACTTACCTCCTAGAATAACCCAGGCAAATTATTTTCCTAAAACATGCCTCTGCATTGGCAGCATATGAGCCTTTCCTTCTTCCTATCCGATGGAGAGCAAATGATCATAGAAGAGATCAGAGCTCTCATAAAACATGTTAACCTGCACGGACTCTGCCTTTAGGAAATTTTGAGGTTATACATAACCCTTTTTTGATTCAATTTCTCATTCAAAAGTAAGACCACAGAAGAGAATGTTTTTTTCTTTTCTTTCCTTTTTTTTTCTTTTTTACATTTTTTTTCCGTTTTTCTTGCCTGTATTGCAGCCTTTCCCGCATTCAGCTTCTAAAACTCATCAGGTTTTTGTTTATGAGTCATAATGACCCACTCTTTTGTCCTTCCTCTGGTTTCCTCCTGTCTAAGCTTCTCCAAATAATGGAAAGGCTGGGAGCTCACATCTAGCTGGCACATTTGCTCTTTCTATATTGTAGCCTCAGTTAGTTTGTCCAGGGGTGACTAGCGTGGTAAAAGTGGTCCCTCAAAGTCTCTTACTAAGGAAGCTGCAGGCAACACATCAGGCAGGAATTGCCACCGAAGGATCAAGTGACTTGAGAGGACTGATGAAGATTGGTATATTCCTGTCAGATTGTCTCTTCTCTTTCCCGGACTATAGGAGAACAGCATACTGCTGACACCTACTCACAAGTATTCACAGGAACAGACAGGGGATAAAACACTCCAGCCCCCAAAGCTGATTCTGTTTATCTTAAAATAATCAAAACCTTACTCAAGTAAGAATAATGCCTCGTTAAAGTTTCTATGTCTATTGCATACAGAATTGCAGAGGGAACGTATCCTGGCAAAATATTTTAAATACTATGGCATTGTATTGAAAATGCTAATAGCATATCAAGTCATTTTCTTACCTGAGGTATAATAGAAATTTTCTTGCGCAAGTCATGGAGTCCTAGCTCTGATGTCAAGTACTTATCAATCCAAATCCTTCCTTCAGGTTCCGCCAAGCGAAAGAGGGCTGCTATCAGAGAGCTTTTCCCAGCTCCGGTTCTTCCCACTATTCCAATCTTTTCAGGACAAATTAATATGTCAAGGAATAGTTTTACAACATCACAGGATTTTTATAGTAGAACAAGCACCAAATAAAACTTCTTTACAATGAACAGTTTTTCGAGAGGCAAAAACCTCGTATCAGATCAGTTTGGATTCAGGTGACATTTGGATACCCAACAATTTCTTGGATCATATTCAGAGGTGAAAGATTTTCCCTTAATATGTGGTGGTTTATTCTGTAAATAAGATAAAGTGGCTCAGTGTATAGAGTGATGTGATTGAAGGGTGCTAATTTTTATACTAAGCCTGGTTTGCTTTGCTGGGTGATGTTAGGCAAATCATTTCAGGCATGCATCTACTTCTCAATCTAAAGAAGGACTCCCATAAAACCCTTTGGGAGCTACATATAAGCAGTATTCCCAGTTTAAATATCTAGGCCTGATTTTAGTAGGCATGGTTAAGGTGAAGCACTTTAAAGTAGTCAAACTCTAAAACCAAAACTAGCAGAATTACAAATGGTACTCATGCTTTGGATAGCTTCAGCAGAGAGGAAACAAGTATTGAAACTACAAGGCCGTGAGAGCAAGCTTCAATTCTTTTCCAAACAGAAGAAACAGTAAATAATAAAATCACTGGGATTCAGGCTTCTTTAGGATCCCAAAGAAAAATCAGAAGCTGTATGCAATAGGAAAAAAATGAATCTTTCAGAAAATAAGAGGTAGAGACAATGCAAAATATGGGATTGCTAGCTTTAATGAAAAGGGGTTAAGACCTACAAATATTTCATGTGAAACTAACACTTGGGAGGAAGTAGGCCCATTAATAAATGAGAAGAGATGCATAATTAGTGGCAATTAAACACTACTTGAAGAGTAAATGTTTTTTTGTTTGGGTTTTTTTAAATTATTTTTTGTTTTGTTTTGGGGTTTTTTTTTAACATAAAGGATTCTCAGAGAAGACAATGTACAGTAATCAATTGTATCTGAGAAGATGATGGGTGTAACCTTCTATACAGATCTGATCTGTCAGGATTTGTTATTTCCTGCACTGGCTTCTAATCGCTACATTTCCAGAAAGAAATCAACACACTGGAAAGAGTTCAGAGAAGTACAACATAAAATTAATATGGGTGAGAGATACTGATTTGATGAGGAAGGATTTATGAGGATTAAACATGTACAATATAGCCTGGCAAAGTGATTGGGAAGCAGAAGGGAGGAAGAAACATGAAAATCTTCGTGAGTATACGTACAGACACCAGAGGGCAATTACCCACTGCCTGAGACTTTAATTCCTGTGGAATTAAATTAAGCACAGGAAACATTACATTGAAGAGTGAGGAAAAACTTTCTAACAGTCAGAGACACTAAGCTCAGACAAAGCAGCAGTGCCCACAATGAACCAAAAATAAATGAAACCCTAAAAAAATATACGGCAAAGAGCAACTTAGCTATATAATCTAGAAGGTATTTTCTATTTTCCGATTCAACAATTTCATCCAACAATTCATTATTGTACTATTGTATATAAACTAACATTTATACAGCACTTATTACTAAAGATACAGCCTAATTTCAGCAAATCTGTTATAATAAATGATAAAATGTGTAGTATTCTAAATTATATCAGTAAAACAAAGGAAAATAGTTCTGAACAGTTACACTACAGCTCAGAAACAAAATGCTGAATGGAGAACACAGGCACCCGGAGTTGTGAAAACAAAAGTTCAATTGTTTCTCTGTAAATGTCAGTGATATAAAGTATTGTATTAAGGATATAAAGAAAAAAAACATAAAAAATACATTGATACTTAAAATAAAAATGCAGCTGCTCTGCATATTGTCAAAATCCCACTTTCAGTTTGGCATCAAATGAAAGGACTATGCTCTTCAGTATTTAGAGGAATCTATTTGTATTTTGGTTCCAATTGACTACAGGCTGCTGAAAATTGACATGAATTTGAAACAGCTCTAATAAATTATATTCTTCAGAGACCCGTGTTCATAGCCAGTGGAAATACAGCCATGGTCTGCAAATGGAAGTCCCAGCCACCTAACAGGAATTGCGTGGCCACGATCTTGTTGCCCAATGTAAGCCATGTGCATACTCAGGAGTACACCTGCTACACTGGACTCAGCATTACTCAAGCGTCACTCATACTTCAAAGTAGAGCTGCACAAAAAACGAGGGTGAGATTTACAGCATGTCAGCTACTGCACTGAAACTGTCCGTGTCTTTGTTATCCCTCAGGCAACCTCCCTTTCGTGCTACGCAGCGAGACTATTGAGTGAACAGCTGCCATGCTGTAAATCTAGGCTCTCACCCTCCCAACTTTCTAATGTAGCTATACCTTCAGATTTAGGGTCTGTCAGGACAAGGTGCACTTAACAATATATTAGTCAATAAGCATTCATAAGCACCCCAAAACAAAGATAGTGGTGTTTAAAACCCAAGGCTACACATGCTAACCTTCTCCTGCTACAGCCATAGTAGCTGAAGAGGATAATTGCAGCTGGCTCCCAGCAGAGATCCTTACGTGAGCATTCATTCCCTGGCCTCTCTTTGGCAGATGATGCTATGTTAGCAAAGATGGTTAAAAAGAGGGTTCTTCCTAGCCTGCTTTGACTGTAGGGAAATACTGAACACCAAGACAAGCAGATCAAAAGAGAACCTAACTCACAAGTGATCTGCTAGTAATCACCTCCACCCTTCTTACTGTACCTACAGATTCTCAAACTGGGCACTAGGGTGGCTACAAGAAAAACTACAAGCTTGGAAGAAGTTTAAACTCATCCGCTCTGCCAGGGGCACTGCAGCCACCAGAACTCTGTATAAGCCAGGGGTCTGAACAGGCATAAAAGCTCTCACTGACAGTCGCGTTGGGCAGAGTCCCTAGCAGATCAGGAAGCCTGGTTCTGAAGAGATGATTCTCCATAATTAAAACCAATATAAAGAGATTTACTTTACGCAGTGGCAGTCTACTGCAGTAATGTGGAAATATCGTAGCAAGCAAACACAAAGTTCTTGGCGATAGTTTCAAGCTGGGCAAACTCACTTCAGGATGACAAAACCACAGCATAACCACTCAGCAAAAATAAATGCCCTCAGTCATCCCTCCCCCTCCTGTCCCCACCAAGGATTGAGTCATACATTGCTAATATATCTTGCTTCCATTTTTTTTTTTAAATTTTATTTCTGTCTCTCATGAAGAAATGTCAATCTTCTTGTCTGCTATTACATCGGAGTGATATATAACAGCTAGAGAGAAGGCCCATAGGCAAGAGAAGTAGAGAGTAGATAAACATCCCTTTTGCTCTTCTTCTTAAACACCATTTTAAATTCATCCATACCTAATTCCATTAGATCATCTCCATGTAGCAAAGTTGGGCTGAATTTTTGTAACATGCATGTTATTAAAAAGGTCCACTTGAGGAACAGCACAGGTTTGGGACTGAATGGAAAAAGCATGCTACAAATGAGGCCAGGGCAATGATTGTAGAGAGTTGAACCAGCCTCCTAGGGAAGATATCCTAATCAAAAAAGTACACGTGCGTTTGAGACATAGCAAAGCACGAATTAACACTGCAGGGCTCTAATTTAATTTTTTCTGTGGGGGAGACCTTCCCTGCAGCACTCTTTCAGTTGGGATAGTGTCAAAATTGGGGAGGAAGAGTCAAATTTGCAGAGGAGGAAGAGTTTTATTTCTGTGTTTCTTTTGGCTACCAGTCTAATTAATGGCAACAGTTAATTGGATTGGTAGCCGAAAGGAATGGAAATAAAATCCTCAGTTCTAAAGTTAGGTAACTGATTTTTATTTCTTTCTTCTCTCTCCCATTCGAGGCTCTGTGCAAGAGCATGTACATTTCTTATTTTCAGTTGCCTCTGCTCACCTTGGCTGTTGACATCCTTCGTTCCATTTATGCTCCCTCTACTGAATCCCCCATTCCCTAATGCAGCTCCAGTTGCTTTGGATTTGAAAAAATATTTTGGGCTCGGCTGGTATTTTGAATGTCTGCCACTTTCTGATGAAACCCAAAATTTATCAGAAAATTATAATTATCAAATACGTTTAACCTTTTGTTTTGACAGACAGTAATGTCTTCTTCACAGGCACATTTATGCTACACTTATAGGAAAAAAATAGGCTCCAACTTCCATTATTAAACATGACTAAGGTTTATTTTCAAAAAAAAAAACCAAAACCAAAAACCCCACTTAGTAATTTCCTAACATCTGTGTATTTCATAATGTATTTTTTTTTTGTCAACTTATCATCTTTGCTTATTTCTGTGACTAGACAAAGAGAGCCATGTACATACCTTTTCTTTTGGTTTAATTAAAACAGACAAATGTCTTAACACCAAAGGTCCATCTAGACTGTAAGTGAAGTTAACATTTTCAAATGTTATCATTCCCTGGCTTGGCCATTCAGGTGGTGGATGCTTGTTGGTCTCCCAGGGAGCTTCTTTTTCAAGTTCTGTGTATTCCATTACTCTTTCTACTGATATCATCTAAGGGGAGGAAAGAAAGATGTACATGTATAAATTTCAACTTATTGAAAATATTGCATTCATATACACGTGTGTGTGTATTTTTACTATAAAGATTCATTGCAAATTTTTCCACAATTTTAAGCACAGATAAGAGTATTTGGCATCATCCTATGCTTACTTTATGCAACTGAAAAAGTGGAAAAAATTGCATCTGTCCTACTACAGACCCAAATCTATCATGATACATAAATCTATACATAAGCATTCATTTCTAATCAGGGGGAATTAATTACAAATCTAAGTACTAAGAAAGTAAATCTAAATAGTAAGAAATTTAAGCTGTGAGAACTGTCTGTCAATCTTGGCTATGATGACACCATTTCGTTGTGTGTTGGGAAGACAAAGCTAGAAACAAAATTGCTGTATGAGCTACAGACAGGCATACAATACTACCACTAGCATCACATTACTGGCTTCATCATCCCTCTTTTGTCCTCATTACCACTGCGCTCACCCTCATAAGACCTTTCAGATACATTTGTCACAAGCAACTCCACAAGCCAAGAGTGCTGTCACCATATTATTAGTGACTTATATGCAATAAAACTTGTTTTCCTATGTGTTTTATGCCAGATGTGAAAGAAACTGCAATATTCGCTGATGCCTCTAATCTAACGGGAAGGAAGAGATATGGAAGATGAGCTATCTAGACACTATTTTTCCCCTTGGGCTCATAATGGAAGTTCTGTTTAGGCTTTGGTGTGCATCATCACCCATACATCTTCTCAGTACAATTAATTCTATCTAATGGTATCCATTCACAGATGGATTTTGGAAAAAACCCAAAACATTATAAAGGTATCCAATAGGCTTATCTCACCTGAGGTGGCTTTAAGTGCAGAGGTGACTAGGCAACAAGTTCTCCGACCTCACTGCCACCTACGCTTTCCACATTACAAAATAAGCTCCCAGAAAAAGCATGTAAGGAAGGAATGTCAGGGTAGAATAGAGAGGAAATATTCTTGCCTCTTCCAAATGTAGTCAGTTTAATAACATGGGATTTTTTGTTTATGTCCACCCATCAAAAAAGTTGTTGCTAATCATAGCTCTATAAAATGATCAGCATTGGACATCAAAGCCAGTTTTGTGAATGGCAAGCCTTTCTCCTTCAGGCTATTTCTGAATCACAGCCTCCAAGCGACTAACTCACTACACTGCAGAGTCCCACCGACTGACACTTCCAAAACCTCAAAAAACCTGAAAGCTTTCTTCCCATTTCTGCTTGGAGACTGTCACCACTAGTTTAATTCATGTCAGAATGATGGTCTGAATAAGCAACATGCTAGTCAAAAAAAATACAAATCTAACAAAGATATTAATTTTATCTGTTATTAAACATGGGTTTTTAACTTCTACAAAAGGACTACATGTATCTCCTAGATTATAGTCAGCAAATCCTAATTACGAGTAACATTCAGCTGTCAACACCACCCCCCCCAATGTTTATGCTCAGTATGTTGTTTTTATAGTCTTCTTTCTTATATAATAACTAAAGAAAGTAAATAAGCAAACTAGAACATGGTAGTAAATTAGTGGAAGGTGTTTATATATTTTGGAAAACACACAATCCTCTCAGATGAATATAAACAAGTACTTTCAAATATTTGTTTCCAAAGATTTGCAAATATTTCCAGAGAGACCCACGGTGTAGTTGGAGCACCAGATGGCTTTAAACCATTTTTCACTACTGCATTAATGGAGATTGTAATAAAAAATAGAATCATT
>JAAGNO010001497.1:11278-28296 GCA_033439905.1 Ceryle rudis | reverse complement strand
CACCTTCTTCTCTCCTCTCTGCTCCCCTCCCCCCCCCCCTCCCCCTCTCTCCTCTCCTCGCCCCTCCTCTCCTCTCCCCTCCCTTCCCCTCCCCTCCCCTCCCCGCCCCTCCCCTCCCCTCCCCTCCTCATCTCCTCTTTCTCTTCTCTTTTTCTTTGAGAAGGATTTGCCCCAAAAGAGCCTGTCAGTTACCAGGACAACCTGCAAAGGTCCAGCAGTCCAGATCATTGTTCAGGGCTGCAGCCACCCTGAGGAATTCACTATTTGTTTTAGAGATAAAAGCTGCAACTTCCACACATTCTTCTTCAATTTCACTCTCCATTAACTGCATTGCCCTGTCATAACAAAGCTCATTGAATTATTAGAGATGAGGCAAATCATTCGAAGCCTGGAAATGGAGAGAGAGATGGGTGAGAACTTGTTGTAGGTGATTTTTCATTTTGGGCCCCCTCCTCGAAGCATCCATTGGTAGTGTGGTGGATTTAGGATGTGGTTATGACTTTCTGGGGGTTCATGGGGGACAGTGGGGCTTGCTGAGCATTACAGTGAGCTGGGAGTCAGGATGGGAGGGTTAATGGTTGGGTTGAGTCAGGTAGCCTTGGGCAAGTCCTGCTTGCTCATCTCTCTGGTCCTGTTGTGGATTGCAAGCATTTCAGTTTATGTCCTCCTGTTTTCCCTTGTGCTTTTATAGACATGGAGGAAAAATAAAGGGCAAAGAGGGGATCAAATGGAAACCTCATGTCCCAGAATAGTGGTTGACTCCTCCATCTTGTTCAATATCATCAAAAAACTCATATTCTCTCCCTTATGTCATTGTCATCTATGGGGTTGATGCTCCCAGCTCACCTCATGAGCAGTTTCCCTTATGTTTGCTGCAAACTGTGGGTTGCTGAGACAGGAATCAGCATAGTCTGCTTTCTTGTTCACCCCAAACTCCTCTCTGGGATATCAGCATGACAGGGCTGTGTAAATCCTGTGTCACTGCAGCACCTCTGATCCTTACTCTGGCATTTGCTTGTGGCAGACTAAGGGGAGAAATACATTTTTTATAAGGGGAATTGACTTCTTCAGTGGGAACCCGAACTAGGCCAGATGAGTCACTTATTGCAGCCAGGTGAGGTGAACCCCACTCCCAATTCTCAGTTCTAATTCTGATGCTGGTTTAGTTTTTAACATGTGTTTTTCTCTTCCAGTGCCTCAGTTTCCCAATGGAAGCTGCAAATTGCATCCTGCATCTCAATGAGATTAACAGGGTAGACTGGGTCTACAAAAGGTTTTGAGATCTATGGAAAGAACATGCAGTAGTTATAGTAAATGTTATTATTTCCAAGAACTAAAGCTTTTTACAGATAAACTAGTTTATTCTTTTTCTTGCCTAATAGTGTGGGAGTTTTATACTTTACATGGAGCTCTCCTGTATTTAAAGACAAGACTAAAAACAATCTGGAAGTTAATTGAAACACTGCCTCCTTTTTTTTATTTCCCTACTCCCATGTTTTAGTGAAGATTAATTTAAGGGACATTCATCCAGTTAGTGGAAATGCGTCATTGTCATCAGCAGTAATGGGAATTGCAGAAGGACGTCGGCTGCACAAAGAACCTCCTTAAATCCCTGCAGCCTAAGAAAGGTAAGTACAAATCACAGCACTTTTCACTTTTATTTGGCATAGTTAATGGGCAAGAAAGCTAAACTGCATCAGTGAGACAGGCTGGCTCACTCCTTGGCAAGGATCTTAGCAGTAGCTGGTGACTCCTGGCTAGGGCAGTATCTTTCTGAGGCAGGAGAAGAAATTAAGTCTATTTTAGATGAATGCAGTATCACCAGAAAATTGATGAGGATGAAGATACAAGTCCTGCATTTCCCTGCTGGACAAGTGCAAAGAAGACAGGAAAGTCCTGCTTGCATCTTTCTGACCTGGTCCTCTTCCCTTCACTCTTGCATTGTGACTCTGTACCTCCCTGTGTCCCTGCCCCTTTGCTAGTGACAAATACAGGCGGAGTGGAATTACATAAAATAAACCCAAACAACTTCTTTATTTTTACAGTAATGAAGCACTGGAACAGGCTGTCCAGAGAGGTTGTGGAGTCTCCTCTGGAAAGATTCAAAACCCACTTAGACACATTCCTGTGCAACCTGCTCTGTGTGACCCTGCTGGAGCAGGAGAGTTGGATGAGATGAACTCCAGAGATCCCTTCCAACCCCCACCAGTCTTCTGTGATTCTGTGTTTCTGTGCTACAGTCAGCACAGCCCCACTCTCCTACCCTGACCTCTGATGCTTGCCTTGCACAGAGAAGTGCAGTTATGTACTTTGCCAAGTGCATTTGCAAGAAGGTACGTGGTGGAGAAAAGAGGAATCGAGGTGAGGATTACAGGGGAAATCTTAATCCAACAAGTCCTTCACCATTCCTACAGGTTTGTGCAGGTGCCCACATCAGCAATACCCTCAGCATGACAATTGTGCATGGTGTTTGGCAAAATGAGAGATATCTCAGAGCCTTCCTAGAAGCTGGGAAAGAAAAGACCTTGAGGATGTGACACTGTGTCATCTTCTCTTCTCTGCACGGTGCCAAGACACCCAGCAAAATGCTGACCTGGGGGCATCTCAGGAAAGGTTTATGGTTCATTTCTCTACTGCAGACAGGTACTGATGATTTGTGTTGGGTTTAACTTTCTCTCTGATGCTCAGGTCTAGGACAGGTTAGGCAGGAGTTATTAAGCCAGATGACCCCAAATATGGAGTCACTGTTGATTCAGCTTAAGCCACTTCCAAATCTACTGCCCAGAAATTGTTGCCAGGAGACCTTGTGCAAACACTTCATCCACTTGAGATCAAGCCAGCCTGGAGAGAGCCTGCCTACAGCCTTGTACCAGTAAAAAGAAATTCTTCTTTTAGCCTGGGACATTGGCAATGAAATGGGACTTATTAGAGCTAAGGAATATTATTATTCATTTTTGTGTTTGGGATCGATCTAAGAAAGCTCAAATGGATTCAAAGCTGTGTTTTGCTAGATGCTGTGCAAATAAAGGTTGGAGAGCATCCCCGTCCCAGCTCAGGGATAAAGCCACATCCTCTTGGCTGGGTTAAGGATGTTAATTAAGTACCTGAGGAGCTGGCATTTTTGTGATCATTCCCGGCACCACAAAGGAGAATTAGCAGCAGTCACAACTCTTCACCTTGGTATTTTACATCAGATACAACCCTGCTTTTTTACAGCAGATGCCTCAGCTCTCTGCTACCTGGAAGAGGAAGGACTGAGCTCTCAGAGGCATGCTGTGGTGTTGGAGGAATTGTTTTGTCCTAAAAATATCAGTTTTACCTCTGAGGTGGAGAAGCCTGAGGGAGGGAGCTCTGTAAGTGCATTCCTACACTTGCACCAGCCACATACCTGCACCCACTTATCCCCTGCTCTGCAGGGTGGTGGACTGCAGCTGGACTAAGGCAATAAAGAGAGGAGAATTAAAAGCCAAGGTGGAGAGAAAAAAAAAAAAAAAGAAGACAATTAATAAATAAGGCAATAAATGCCCAGTAATCTGTGGCATATGGCCTGGTCTACTCTCTCTGGGAGTCTTTGCAGAAGAGTCCTTGCAGGTACCTGAGGATTACAATACAGGTCTGGTAACCTGGAAGGGTGTACATCATGTCCAACAACCCCTTCTTTGCCATTTGTAGGAATGCTACCACTTCCCAGGCATCAGCTAAGGGTGGAGTGTGATTCAAGTCACTATTTTTTTGGACGTTCACCCACAGTGGCAGATGTCTCCCAGTAACCAGAGGAGGCCAGTGTCCTTTTGGAGCAGCGGCTGCAAGCCACGGGGGATTCTCTGGGATATCTCAAATGGACACTCTAGCTATTGAGGGTACCTGAGAGACATCCTGTGCTCCTGGAAGTGAAAGTTGTGGCATCTTTGCTGGAGATATTTATACAAAGCAACCTGTGCAATGGTGCATGCACACTGAAGGGCAGATCTGAAGACACTGCACAGACACGGAGGGGGTTGCAGGGTTCAGCTCTGTGCCAAGTGCAAGGGAGGGCACAGCAAAGCACAGCTATTCTTCCCGAGTCAGTTAAAATAACAATTCACCAAGGGGGCATTTTAAATCTCACCTTCCAGAGAAGGGAATAAACATCATGGAAAAGGTTTGCTGGTTATCAAGTTGAACGTCCAGAAGAACACTCCAGCTGAGGTCTATGTTTCACAGTTTTGAGATGAACAATAAAAGGAAATTCCGGGAAGAACAAGGGGCTGGGCTGGACCTGCTCCAGTGTGCTCACTAACTCTGTAATGAACATGGTGGGAATGCCCCCCTTGTGGGGAGAGCTTTGCTGATGTTTCTGGGACCAAAGGAAGTTGTCATTATGTCGCTACATCCTGTATGTGAGTGAGCTATGGTCCACTTCAGAGAACATCTGCAAAAGATGCAAAAGGACATGCAAGGCTTTGACCTCTCTTTAGCTGGTGGAGGGTGATTGGTTCTCCCGATAACACATGACAAATCCACTCAGAGAAAATTTGCAGTTCCTCCCCATCAGGTTTGTACACAGACAGAGTTAAACCCACCACCAGCAGTGACCATGCTGGAGAGATCCCATGGCTCTGATGTTTGATCAAGCTTATGGGTTTGGCATATCGGGCAATGAGGGAGAAGGAGGGATGCTTTCTATCCTTTGGCTGATAGACTTACTCCATGGTTTGAACTAGATCCCAAACTTGCCAAGTGCAGTGAGGAGCTGGGATCTGCACAGCAATCTCTTGGTCTCAGACAAAGCCTTAGTTTTGGTCAACATCCAACTAGTGATTGCTGCATGTCCCACTGTAAAGCTCCTATAGATCCTAGTTCACCAGCAACTGGACATTTTCAAGTGTGTTTCTCCACTGTATCTCTCCAGTCAGTGGACATGGAGAGGTTCCCCTCTGGATGACTCACACCACCAGCCTTAGAAGACTAGGTGGCCTTTAAAGGTGCCTTCCAACCCAAAGCATTTTATGGTTCTATGATTGCACATTGCCCTGGGTGTGATGTCAGAGAGAGATTAACATGAATGTGGGTTGGTTTTTTTTTTTTCTGTGGCTAATGTTAGATGAGAAGTAGTTATCCTTTCATGCCCCAGAAGGTAGTGGCATAATAACTTGGTATTTGGAGATATTTGGTATCCTAACTCAACAAAGCAAATGTAAGTCTGCTCTATTTCTATATTTCAAAGCCCCTGGACAATGGACTCAAGCATTGAGACAACCAGTGAGCTGCTTTGGTGAAGACAGCTTTGCCTGTCTGTGTGCAGGGGCCACACTGATGATACTGATACTTTGGACCACGCCAGGTAGGAAAGGGTGGAACAAGATGGGTTCACAAGGGTGCAGCACTGGGAAGAGTCAGGCCACACTGCAAGAATATTCAGACTTTTTGTCTCAAAGATCTTGAGAACAAAATTAATTCCTACCTAGACTCCAAAACCTCTTTTAGTTAATGTATAAAGCTTCACATGGACTAATGCAAACTGCCTGCTATATAATGGGGGAAACCTCTCTGAAACAAGGAATGTGAACAGAACCGCTGCCCCCTGAGAATCTTCCCTGGAGGAAGAGCCTCAAAACAGCTGAAGTCACAGAGTAGATGATAAATCTAGAGGTTGACTCTTAATGATTCTTTTCAAGATGCTGGAAAAATGAAGAGGTTGATGCTGTGACTTTACAGTTCACATGCTGAATCCTAAAAAACTATTTTCTCTGGGATGAGTCTGCTTGTCCTCTTCAAACTCTTCTTTCTTTGTCTCTTTTACCTACCTGCATGTGATGGCATCACAGAACTGCATTTAGTCCTGCAAAATGCCCAACCTCCATGTAGTCCTTGAAGGCAAACACAGAAAACAGGCTAGGAGGCATTGTTTTTTTTACCGTTTTCTACAGATGGCAAAACAAAATATGGGAGGCCTGAATTCACTCATAAGTTTGGGTGAGTGGGCTCACAACTTAGTTGTCTTTTTTGAGTGCTTTACTTCAAATGAGTGAGAACCACAGAACTAAGCCACAGTGATGACTAGCCCAAGCTGGGATCAATCTTTACCTGTTTTGATGTGATATTGCTGGCTTCTACAGCACCAGGCTGGATAGGACCAACCATTCCTCATTAAGTAGCATAGGGAATAGTCACAGGAAATAATGAGAAAGAAAATGGAAGTCTGAAACCTCCTCTGGTATATTAGTCACAGAGTTTTTCCTCTCCAGTGAGCTCAGATTTTGGTGTGAGATATTCATTTGTCAGTGAATGAGAGAGATTCTCTGTAGATGTCATTCTGTTGTGCTTGTGTATCTTCAGAGACATCTGGCCCCTGTTAAAAGCAGAAGGAGGAGTAGGGAAGGAGAGGTGCAGGAGGTGGTGAAGAACTCCCTGTTTCCTTGAGGTCACTCTTGGCAGGAGACAGAGGCACAGCACAGCATGTATTCAGGGATAAATGAAGTTCTTCCTCGGGGATAAATGAAGTTCTTCCTGCCTTGGTTCCTTGGCTGCTGTCATCTCTTATTTAGTAGCCAAAAGCTGAGCTACTGGCACGGCACAAGTTCCACCCCACCTACCCATAATTAAGAGCATCTCTCCCTATATTTAGCATTAACATTTTCCATTGTGCTGCTGCAAACACATGTCCTGCCGGGCACTCCAGGGGTGTGCCGAGGTGGGGCTTGGTGATTTCAGATGGATGCTCCCTATTTTTAGCTATCAGATGGTGTATGGATGTGTTGTTTCATTGTAATTCTTTCCATGCAACAGATCTGGACACAATTTATAGCTCTCCACGATGCAAAATCACACACACTTTTTCCTCCTGATACCAGGTGGATGGAGGAAGGACTAGGAGTTGTGTCCCTCAGGTAAGCTAGGTGAGATAAGGCAAGATGACTCCCCCAAGGACAATTGATCCAGGCAGCTCTCAGGGGACTATCTCAATGCTTGTGTCTTAGACTGTTAGGTACATTTATCTTCCTGTGGGATTGTGGGGATTACAGGAAGGCCTTTTGTGGGAATGCTTCCTTGTATCCATCAGAAAGATGTAGGCCGAACATGAAGAGTGAGGCCACTGTGGGCTTTCTGGCCTATTTTGCTGGGCTCTGTCAAAAATATGGATGAGATGGCACATGGGCTGGATCCAATCTGATTGGACTGATTCAGTTCCTGGGAAGACTATCCTGTTCCCATTATTCACAAGCTGCAGTAGATTAATTAAATGTTCAAAGCTGGGGAACAAAGAACATGAATGCATGGCTGATTTTCCCAGTAGAGACGTGATGCTGGTAGGCCCGGCCTCTTCTGGTCTTGTTCAGCTTGGTCTTTTCAGGGGTGATCTGGCAAAGGGGGGTGAATAATGAAACCAGCAGAGATTTTCACAAATGAAAACTCAGCATGAATAACTGCAGAAGGATTTTCTAGTCATCAAGAAATGAGCAGGTAAAGGGACAGTCCATGCTTGATGTTGAAAAGTGTAAAAAACTACACATTGAAAGAAAAAGCAGCCTAACCATACTTTGGCCCCAAACTAGTCATTCCCAGGGTGACACCTTTGTGTCCCTGGAAAGAGCTGAGTGAAATGTCATCGCTGCACTCAGACAGAGTAAAAGGTCAAATAGAAGTTGAGAGTGTTTAAAAAAAGAATAATGTTTTTCAAAAAACAAACCCATGGTATTGAGTAAATCTCTGAGGCATTAACCTCTTGTATGGTGTATACAATGCCGATTCCCCCACCTCAACCAGATACAATGGGACTGGAAAAGGTAAAAACACCAGAAACAATTATAGGACCTGAACGACTTCTGTGTAAGCACTACCTAGGGAATAGACTGGGACTCCATTGTCTTCAGAATAGAAAGCTGGAGCAGGAGAACAGTCTCTGGGTCATAACATCTGGAGTGATAGGGCAGCGAGTGTAAGGAGGTAGAAGCATTCGCTCTTTCCCTTAGCTACAGCTGCTCAGGTGTGGCTTCTGCTGCCTCAGGATGCTGTGGATAAAGTTGAAAAAGGAGTAGAAAAATTCATGGAGGACAGGTCTCCCAGTGTTGAATGATGATGTGATGCTCTAGACATCATAGACTCATAGAATCACAGAATGGTTTGGGTTGGAAGTGAGCTCAAAGATCATCTAGTTCCAAGTCCCCTGACATGGTCAGGGACACCTTCTACTGGCTTAGGTTACTCAAAAGTCCCATCCAACCCAACCTTGTAGGACATCCACAATTCTGGGCAACATCATAGGTCTGAAGCTCCTGGGGAGGTCACCTACTGCTACAACGCTCATACTCCACCCTAGGAATATTCCTCCATGCCCACTGTCCCTCTTTATCCACCTCCAGTTATTTTGGGAACACAGTGGTGGCCTAGACCAGGCTTTGCTCTGACCCACAGTAGTCGCCGTTATGCCCTGAGGAATGTGACTAGCTGGGATCTGACAGTGAGACAAAGCAAAGCAGTGCAGCATCATGTCAAAAGAGGAGCCAGGGGAGCCCCATCGAACTGCAATTATAGAGCAAACAAGACAAAAAAACCCGAAGGGATTGAGTCCCTGAGGACATAGGGAGAAGATCTGAACAGGGCTTTCTCGTGGGGATCAAAAAGAGACAGTGTTACCAAGGGGGATGGCAGGGAGACCTCTGAGTTCCCCTGAAAGCTCTGTTTCCCCCCCAGAAACCCATCAAATTTGTATATTTTTTTTAACGTGGAAGCCGCCTAGGGAAGGGGATAAAAAGGCTCTCAGTTCTGCCAGCACAATCCCTTCTCTGCTGGAGGGGGGCAGGAGGCTTAATGCAGCTCTGCATCCCTCCCTTTCAGTTCAGCCCCCAGACACAAAGGCAGAAAAATGCCAGGAATTTCCCAGCGCCCTCCCCAAACCCGCTCCCATCTCACTTTCCCCCCCTTCACCACCTCCTCCGGCTGGGAAGGAGGAATACTAATAAGAAAGTAGGGATTTTTAATAGGCCCTTTGCCCGGTCACTTTGAGACTGAATGCTGAAAGGAGTGGACGTGCCCAACCATAAGGAATGACTCTTCTTCAAGTCTCCGTATTTCTTGGGTTTGCGGTTTTGTTTTGTTTTGTTTTCATTCCCCAGTTTCTCCCCCCCTTTGCTACTGAAAAAAATCCCTCTGAGCCCCTCGCCTCTGTTTCTTTCCCTCGGAGTCAGGCTGCAACTCTAATCTGCTGCTGGGTGATTAGCATGTGAAGGGAGAAGGGGAAAACAAAATCTTTATTGGTGGCTTGTGGAGCAGGAGCAGCTGCCTGGATGGATGCTGGCTCCTCTGTTATCCTCCCCACCACCGCTGATCTCTTTCATGGTGAATGTTTTCCTGTAAGAACTGGCAACACACCAATGAAGGGCAGAAAATGGGGTGGGGATGAAAGTCAGAGCAGGTGGACTGGTTTTCATGGGGGAAAAAAAAGAAATAAATATTTTTTTTTTTTTTTTTGGCATTGAACTTGGAGATGGGGAGGGGGGACAGGGACTTGTGCGCTGTGCCGAGGGGATGACAGCAGGAATGAAAGGATAATTTGTAGTGCCGACCTCAATAGGAGCTCAACACAGAGCCCTTTGATGAGAGGAGGCTGGGGATGGAGGAGGTGGCTGGCTTGAGCTGGAGGCTGGGAAGGGAGAAAAGGCAAATGCCACACATTGAGTGGTGGTGGGGACAGTGGGGTGGGGGACCATCTTCTTCAAGCCATCACTGTCCCCTGCGAGAGAAATCTTAGCCAGTGGAAGATGAAGGGCTGGCAGGTAGATGACATCTTTTTTGCTCACCCTCTCCAAGTCCTTCAACAAGAGATGGCAGCTGCAGAGCTTGGTGTGCTGAGTGGCGTGAAGAGTCTACAGGCAGCCCAGGGCTGGCAGATGGGCTGGCTCTTCCTGCAGTAATTACAGCTCGAGGCTGGACAGTGACTCCAAAGGGACATGCTACTGGAATGGAAAACACTATCTATTTGTTATTTGTTATGAGGCTGTGATGGGAATGCCGGTACCTCTGGGGTGGGTATTCCCTGTGAGCACCAGAACTGGCTGTGCTCAGCCCCTCCTCCCCTCGCTCCAGGTGTTTCCTTTTTCTGAGCTCGATAATGAAATCTGTGAGCCTGAGCCAGGTTATATTTAGTTTCCATCGTTGCTGGCAGGGGTCTGAGGGTGCCTAACAAACAGCAACAAAACACCACGAGTGGGTGCCCAGGAGGCCCAGGCTTAGGAGCTGCCTACATGGTGGGAGGAGGTGGGGTGTGAGGGATGGGGATGGTGGCAGGATGGGGCACAGCATACATCTCAGTATGCCATCAGCCACTGTTTTGGACTAGCCCCTCACAAAGCTAAGGGATCCAGACCAGTTTTGTTTTGGGAACTGTCTCTGGCTTTGCAAACTAATCCCATATAATGTCTGGTATTCCTGACCTGTCTCTGCTCCCTTTGTGAAGAAGCTCTCAGCCAGTGCAGGTAATCCTCCATCTTCCATGCCACTTGTTCCTGAAACTGATCTTTGCTTTGGACTCCTGCCCATGCCACCCATAGTAGATGGGATACATCTTAGATTTATTGGGCCATCAGAGTGGGCTCTGTAAGTTATCAGACACATCTGTAAGTTATCTATTTCTTGCATGTCCTAGAGCATCTTGCTGGTACCAGAGCTCAGCTGAGACTCTGTTGTGGGAGCTTAGATACACATCTCACAAGAATACACCAAAATGCAGGAGTCATAATTTTTGATGTGAAAGTTACGATTCTGTTTCCTAAATGTCGGTGCCCAATGCCATGAGATCCACCTTGTGTTGTGTAAAACCTCCAATCTACATGGGGCTCACCAGAATGACAGGACTTACAGAAGAGCCATGCCTTTTTTTGGACAGGCAGCAGAAGACTGTCCATAATACCCCAAAGGACACTAAGTACCTACTTAGACCAGGATATTCCCTAGAAAGTCTAATTCCATCACACAATTCTGCTGGTTATGACTACTTTCCTTAAGATACTGCTTGTGTGCTACTGAACCTACCACATGTTTATCCAGTTGTTTTGGGTAAGGTTGGAAGATGCCCTAGGCAGGCATGTAGCTTCCTCTGTATCTCCTTCTGAAGTGGCACATATATTTCGGGTTGCTGATGGCTTTGCTCCTGGGTAGCACCCATTATACATCCTCAGAGGTGATGTGGGAAGAGCCTGATGTGCATACTCTAGATTCTGGTTGACATCACAAGGTCATTCTTACCAAAGTTGCTGCTTCCTGAAAATTTCTGGGCATGTGTCACCAACCTCTATGCAAACCTTCTGTCATAGCCTTCCCTGACCAAGGGCAATGTTTTCTGTTAAAACTTTTCTGTTAAAGTTCAATCAAAGTGGAAATAATTTAGGACCAGGGAAATACAAAGGCCTAGACAATAGTGCCTGTGGGTGCTGTCATTTCAAGTGGTATAAAGCTGATGAAAAGGAAGCAGGAAACCTAGGTACTAGAAGTAATGGCCAGAAGTCAGAAAAGGGGAGAGAAACATAGTATCACAGGTTCATAGAACTGAGTTGGAAGAGACCTTAAAGATCATCTGGTTCCAACCTTCCACTAGATCAGTTTGCTCAAATCCCTGTCTAACCTGGCCCTGAACACTTCCAGAAAAAAAAGGGAATAAATTACATGGACTTTCTAGAGGTGTCGAGCAGTTAATGGGTAGAGTGAGATGATTTTCATAGTGGGAGTGAGGGCTGGAGCAAGTCTGTCATGCTGGAAGGACTCTAATTCAGGAATAAGTCATGGGTGCTCCAGGAGGTTCTTGAACATCGCCCAAGTGTCCTTGAGGTTCTGGCACCTGCTGTTCGCAAATGCTTGTTTCTCCTTTGGCTTATCACCTTCACCTTCCTTATTTACACTATTCTTTGGCTGTGCCCCGCCTCTTCCTACAGATTTCTCTGTTCCTGACCCACTTTGACTCATCCATACTGTGCACCTGAATTTGTTCCATGCTTCTGGAAACTCCTGGCTGCAAGGTAGTGCTGAGCTCTAGTGTGTCTGTGGTTGGAGGCATCTAGCAGCCAGATGCTCCTGTGCTTTCTGGAGAGCTACTGGCCACTCACTCTTCATCAGCCCTTGCTGTAGCATCATTTTGTCATAGCTGGACTATCACTGGGACATGGAGGGAAGCAGGCAGTGGGTAAAGGGGAGGAAAGGGAAGAACGACAAATGTCGATTCATGAGTCTATGCCTTGAGCCAGTTGTGGAAGTATATTGGAGAGACTCCTGTTCTGACCACACCACTGAAAAATCTTCAGTCATCTGTGAAAAGTCTTGACCAGGTTTTTTCTAGGGAGGTTGGTAGGGTTGAAAACCACTGAATCTGGGGGACAATACATAGCAAAAAGTATTTCTCCTACCTGACTAAGCAACATGATCTTGTACAGAGCACCATTTGAAGTCTGTTGCATCTCACAAACTCCCAACCCTTCCTTGTCTGTGGAGAAGTTTGAGCAGCTGAATCTCCATCACTTGTAAAAAAACAATTAATCCATCTACTGTTTTGCCAGGATTTAGGCAAGTAGCCTCAATGGCCTCTTGAAAACCATTCCTAGGGCATGTTTTAATTCCGGCTGCAGGAAACACTTGACCTGCTGGCATCCTGTAGGATATCTTGAGCTCACCAGCCAGGCTGGAGAGAGAGGAAACCTCTGAGAGCTAGATCCTTGTGTCTGCTCTTAAATCATCTGCTTGTGGTTGGGTAACTCACTGTCATTTAGGACTCTCTATAAGATTAAATTAGAAACACCATTGAAATGCATGGACATCAGGGAAGTAACTCTTGATACTCCCAGAATATTTGTGGCACTGAAAGTCATCTATAGTGATGGAAATGAATTGCTGCAAATGAGGTTATTTTTCAAATCCTTCTGCAGGAGACAAGCTAATGCCTCACAGCTACAGTGGCTTTCATCATAGTAGATCCTAAACCAGAAGGTTGTTGTGTCAGGAATTTTGACATGGCTGGTTAGAACTGCAGTGTACTTTCAAACTCAGTCAGTACGTGCCTGGTGCAGTGGTGATGTGACGCTTGTGTGTGGCTGTTTGCAGAAAGAAAATTCCAACCATGGGGGCAAAACCGCTCAATATTTACATTTGTATTTATGTACCTATGCACCAGACACTTATTTTAAGGGTCGTGCTCCTCCATCTGAGTAACTAAATGACATCATGTAGCTTTCAAGACCAAACAAAACATCTACAGCATCCAATTTTGAATACTGAGCTTTTTGCAAGCAAAACTACTACCCTGAAAATTTCAAACAGAACAAAGCTCATCCAACAGAACTAGGAAATTGTAAAGAATTTGGGTAGTAAACCCCTAGCCCTGCCTTAGAAGAGATTGCCCAGTTCAGAGTTGAGGCTGCACTACTTGCACAATGGGACTGCTAGGGTCACCAGACCCACTGGAGACATCTTAGGGAGGATTCCTTCTCCAAAAGTTTTGCTGCATATACAGTAGTCCACTGACAAAATGCTACAGCAGGCAGCCTGATGAACCTGAAGTGGTGATTGTGCTCATGTATAATGCTGGTAAAGCATTGGAATTGACATATTTTATCTTATAATAAGTTCCATCATGTCTTAATTGTCATGAGTTCTCAGGACCTTTGATTTTTCTCTTCAACCATAGATAACTGTTCCTGTTACCATCTGTCCTGCAGCCTGCAACGACAGTAGGGTGCATTGTTTGTCTTCAAAGGCAGAGCTTTCTATGGGCTTCAGACCATCATACAATGCCAGTCGAGATATATTTTTGGCAAGAGCAGTGACGTCTGAAGGAACATCCTTCTTGATGATTTCTATAGATATTTCCATTCAAAATAAACTTTTGTTTAGTCAGGGTTTTCATTATATGCTCACGTTCTCTCGAGAGCTGAAGAACATAATGAAATGCATTGTTAAATGAACCCTTTGTTTTAGTGGAAATGAGGGGATACAAGCTACTTGAAAGAAGTTTCAAAATGAAATGCAGTAAGTAGAGGGTTTTTTTCTGGGTAAATTTAAAAGATGCTTTTCCCAGTGGAACACACTGATTACTGAGACTGGGTCTACACTATCACATTTTTTTTTATTAAAGAAATCAAAGAAAATTCACTTCATGAAGATGAAATATTTTCTATCTACTTCTACATTTTCTCTTTGCAAGGGAAACCTCTTGAGAAACTCAAAGACAAGAACGTGAAAACAGAATGAGCTTTACATAGTCAATATGGCTGAAAAGTGGACTAAGGAGAGGAGTTTTGGGGTAGGATGATGAAACAATAATCACAACATCATGGCAAACAAAGCCAAGTGAGTTCAAAATTCAGAGGATAAAGGCATAACGTTTTCCCCACACATATAATACCCCCATCATTCGTCAAGCTACATAAATAGTTGAGGAAAACATCCTGAAGGAACCACAAAGAGCTCTTCAAGGTGCCAGAGAGCTGAAGGTTTTCTGCATGGGTTCCTTTTTCTCGTGTTGGACATATAACCAAGGAGGACCATGAAAAGGTGATGGGCAGAGGTAGGCCACCATGCTTCTCTGGGAATGGGGCATGTAAAGTTCTGGGAAAACATCATATAAATGGCATGGGAATTAAAACCAGTGTGATTAGGCTGTGCTGAAGGTCTGGGTGTGTATTTAGAATATGTAATGGTGAGGGTCTTGCAAGGGATAGCTGTGGTTTGACAAGGAGCCAAGAAGATGGATAAGCTGGGCTCTCCTTCTATTGGGGGATCTGGTTGAGGACATGGCCTTACTCATGTCCATCCTGGCTTTCCCTTGTCTGTAAATGGGGAACAGTGATGTTTAGTCTTAAGACTAGAATGCTACCCAGCTTGCTGACTTGGAGCTGGAGAAGCACAGCAGACCTGCTACCTGTGGTTGTTATCTGTCCTCATTCATTAGATGACTGAAAAGGCTTCATGGAAGCATCCTGGTAAATGGCTCAGTATCTCAATATTTGAGAGAAATATCTCTCAAACCACTCTTTTAAGAGGGGTGGCATCTGATAAACCTGTTGGATGGAGAGGTTCTGGGGAAGGGGACAAAGCCTGGGTAACTAGAAGAGCAAAGCAGTAAGCAAGGGAGTGGACTTTGTGCAGCAAACTGACCAACTTTATGATTCCTCTTTTGCCTCTTTCCCCTAGGGATGAAGCAGCAACACCCCTATACTGGAAAGCAGCAGGAAAAACTCTGCTGCTGCTTCACATCTAAGGGCCTTCCCAGGAATGAGAGAAAAGGAAGATTTGAGGGCAAAATGTCGCCTGGCTAATGGAGCTGCTGGGCTGCCCTGGTATGGGGGAGGGAGCTTTGTGCCAGTGGCTGCAGGAAGCTAAGAGGGTGTGATCCACTATCATGTTCCTCTGCCAGGCATTGTCACCAAGCACTGCAGTGACCTGCCTGTTTGCTGGAACGGGCTGCGAGCCACCAGATGGGGAAAGTTAAGCCCAAGGGCCTTGATATTTCTTTGTGCCGAGTCATAAAGCACATCCCATCTTATTATCTCTTTGCTAATGCACGAGGCAGGGATTGGGTCTACACTGCATGCAAAGTGGAGGCTAAAAGCGACTAGGAGTCAGGTTTAGAGCAAGAATCTGTGCTTTGTTTGCACAAAGGTAAAGCAAATAGTCACAGATGTTATGCTCCTTCCAGGCAAATAGCACGCTGCCTCTGAGACTCTCCCCCAGAGCCCTGCATCAGTCTAGGCAGGGAGTGAAAGTGATAACAGATACCATCTCTTCTCAAACAGTTGCTCATATCTTCTCCAGCAGTGCTGCAAACTCATTTTTTTCCTCCACAAAGGATTCATATCTTAAACCAGCTCAAACACTAAGTATGTATTCAGACTGTTCTGCTTTCGAAAGACAGGGAGGAACACTTGCCACAGATTTTTGGTGTCGATTCAAAGGTTGAGGACATGGGTTGGTGGCACCATCATGACATCATAACATTCCTGCTCTCCAAGTGGACTTGTGATGTAAAATTTGAACACAGATTTGTGATTTTGATCCCAGAGTTCAAGCTTAGTTGCTTAAGAGTCTGTGTGGAGGTAAGGTCAGACATACACTCCTTATGATGTACCTGGCTTTCTTCCTGAGGCATTACCAGCAAATAACTTCATCTTTGCAGCTGGACCTGACTGAGCTGGGGTGATAGAACTCATCTAAGGCCCCTTTTGGAATACAGGACAGACATGGACAACAGCTCTTAAGCACATGCACAACTTTCAGTGTGCATCTTAAGTGCGTGAAGGCACTCAGTCAGTGGGATTTGCTGCTTAGAAATAAAGTCAGTAAGTAGACTTTTCAAATAAATTTGAAAAAAAAGCAAGATATCTGCTGCTTGGGAGTTCAGCCAGTCTCTCTAGTTGGATCAAAGACTCATCTTCATTTCCAAGATCTTTCTCTGGAAGACCTTAGAGGTACCCTACATGCAGGTGTGCCCACAGAGTCATCCACAGCAGACAGAGGGCAGGGGTATGTCCCGGGAACATAGAAAGGATTTCTGACTTTGCTGCTATTTCAGGGAAATGAGATTTCCTATTTTCATAGGTATTTGCCAAAAATACCTGGCTAAACGTAGGAGCTCTCCATGAAAACAGAGAAACAGCATCCAATGGTTATCAGCTGACAGTCTGCATTGAATGGTGGAAAATCATAGTGCCAAAATGGATGTTATAAATTCATCCAGGCAGATATTTTGGCTCAGAAGCTATACTCAGAAAATATACTAGCAGTCAAAATCAAAACACTCATATTAATTGAATCAAATTTATTTTTTTTTTTTCCCTTTCACAGAAATAGGAAAGCAAACAAAAATCAAGTCAGGCTGAATCATCACTTTGGGTTTGTCTTACATTTAAACACTTCACGTTAGAATTATCCCTGCAAATCCATAAGAAAGGTAAGCTCAAAGCACAGACCGTTTTGCAATTTAACATTTCAAACTTTCAATTTGGAAATGAATCAAAAGAAAATACTTTTTAAACACCTCCTATTTTATTTTATTTTAT
>JAAGNO010001497.1:0-10961 GCA_033439905.1 Ceryle rudis | reverse complement strand
CTGGGGATGGGGAAGTGACGAGCAGAGCAACACTGCCCTTTCTGGCCAGTCCTACTGCAATGAGAAGCAAAGAGGGTGGGAGGAAGTGGAGGGGTGGCTTCTCTCCACCTTTGCTGCTGCAAAGCAGAAACTTGAAATCAAGAGTGTGACCTGGCTCGGTGAAGTTCTCAAGGAGGTGGGAAGACCCTGCTGAGTTGATAAGGCTTTGCCAGGCAGAGGACTCCATGTACACATCTCCAAGCACTAAGCATACTTGTTTCTTCTGCACCGTCAGCCTACCTAGCTGCAAGGAATGTGACCCTGCCCCCTCTTTATCAGCACGCTATCACTCTATAGATTTCCAACTGTCTTGGATTTGCCTTCGTAATCCTCACGCAAACGCCCGATATCTGTGGAGTGAATTATTTTCCTCATTGGGACACTCTGCTTGGCTCTCCTTCCAAAAGGTGATTCCAGTTACGGGAACAAGAAGAACGTGTGTATGGGGGGGAAAAAAAAGAAAGCTATAGTTTTTTTTTCTGTTGAGATGTCTGTCTGTGTTTTAGGGACATGGTTTAGCCAGGGACTGAGTAGAGTTAGATTAATGGTTGGACACAATGATCTTAAAGGTTTTTTCCAACCTAAACAATTCTATGATTCTATGTCAGTGTCCTTCAGGGTGTTGTTGCAATTCCTCTCAACCGCTCATTTGAGGGCTGAGACAGCTTAAAAACAGCCACCGAGAAAAATCTTCAAAATTCATCAGTACAAATGGATGTGTAGAGAGTTATGGGCCAGAGATGAAGGAATAGCCAGCCAGGAGCTAGCTCTCTGCTAGGAGAAGCCAGCAGATAGGTGTATGCCACTTGGTGAACGTCCAGCCCAGCCTTTGCGATCATCAAGCTCCAGTGATCCACTTCTGGTAGCCAGTGTCTTGGCATGGCCCAAGAGGGTCTCTGCAAGGCTGTTGTGAGTGATGGAGATGGGTCACACTCTGCACGCATCTTGTGCTCAGAACACCACAGATAAGGACCCGATGGCAGGTGCTTGGCCCCTGTTAGGCAATACTTCTCTGAACACTGAGCCTCTTGCTTTTAGTGAAGGCAGTAGGAGAATTTCAAGACAGATCTGCTCTGAAGGCTTCTATTAAATCTGTACATTACATCTTGGTAGGTTAGGTGCACAACAAATAGACTGTCCAGCCACCAAAGACACACAGAGACATCTGACTGCTTGCAGTGGGAATGTCTCGGATGCAGGCACAGGGGAGGAATGCCATGGGAGGCAGCTGGAGAAATTACCTGCATGCCGAGGAGCTGAGTCATTCTGGGACTGAATTTACTTATCAGGGAGAACTGGTACATGGTGGAACATTGTTTAAAAGTAAATCCCCATCTATGTCAATGAAGCAGGAGAAGGTAAATTATGAGGACCAGAGGGTGGGGAGGGAGACTGGCCTGTGGGAAGGCAGAGAAAGGAAAGGCAGATTTCCCTCTGAATTCAGACCAGAGCCCCAGCAGGAGAGGGCTGAATTTAAGGCAGGAGCACTGGGGCTGGGGGAAAGGAATGACCTGAGCACGGTGGAAAGAGGTGCAAATTAAAAATGTACCCATGTTCTTGTCAGTAGTGACCCATATTAGTGGTGGAGCCCAGAAGCTCCCAACATGGTCTCTGAGCAAGCACGAGTCAGTCCAAACCTTCCTCTCAACCCAACCTTGAGCAGACACAGAGCCAGGTTCTGCTTTGGGGTGAAAGATACATCAGGAGAAAAGGCTGAGCTGCACCAAAGAGAGAATTTAGCCCATCAAATGGGATGACTGATCTCCTTCCTCTGCTTTTCCACCTCAGCTTTCCAGGCAGTGTGTGGCTGTTATGTGTTGAGATTTAATCCTGAAGCATGAGGACGGGCACAACTCTTGGACCTGCACAGTGATGAAGAGGCTACTCCTCCTCTTGTCCCCCACTCGGCAGTGTCAGTGCTGGCTGGCCTGGTGGTCGGGCTATCTCTAAACACTGCTCTGCCAGCTCCCTGACATCTGTGGGAAAGGTTTGTATTTACTGAGCGTGCAGCTTTGCACAACATGTTGAGGAAATCAGCTTTAGCTCCAAAACAAGCAGCTGATATCATCATCATCAGATATTCCTTAATGCTGTTCTAATGATGATGATATTGCACAGCAAAGCTGCCCTGAAAAGTGAGAGTGTCTGATTGAAACTGCTGCAGGAAAAGGTCACAGAGGCAGCTGCTTTCTCTGCTGCCACAAAACTGCAGGACTCTTTATATGTCACTAACTGAGCTATATTATGCTGCCTTTGCCTCGGTATTTACTGGCAATTCTCTAAAACTTCCCAGATCTACCTGCCTTATAGGAAGGGAAGAGAGATACTACTCAGAGTAGAGGAGGATTAAGTTAGAGACTATGAGCCAGCCATTTACAAGTCCATGAGACAAGGGAGAACATGTTTAAGCGGAGTGAGGGAGCTGGCCAAGGTCATCGTGAGGTGTTTTGAATGACTCTGGTAACTCAGTCAGTTTCCTGGTGGAAAAAGACAAACATCACAGCTTCAATGGCACAAGTAAAAGGGTCCAAGAAACTTCAATCTGGTCAGCTTTTTTTCAGTCCTTGTGAAAATAATGGAACAGGTCGCTCTGTCATTTCCAGGCACATGAAGGACAAGAATGTGCCTGTGAACATTCAGCATGCTTTACCGTGCTTGGACAACTTCTTTGACTTCTGTAATGAGGTGATTTGCTCTAGAGACAGGCAGGACCATCTAATGCTGTTTAACTCTACTTAAGCTGCACTTTTGACATGGTTCCACATAGTGTCTTTATATACAAATTTTAGAGATGTGGACTAGATGGGTAGGCTATGAGGCCAATGCAGGAGATGGACTTTGCTCAGATAAGAAATGCCTCAAAGATGAACAGTGACATGACAAGAAAGCAGTAAAAAGTTCCAGAAAAGGAAAATCTGGCTGTATTTAAGGTGCATGACTGACTGTTGCAACAACTATAGAAACTCCATCTTAGAGACATTCAAGGTCTGACTAGGTAAGATCTTGCACAGCCAAATCTAACTTTTCATTTAACCTTACTTTCATCAGAAAGTTAGAGTGGAGACCTTCAGAGCTTCTGTCCAGGCTATGATCAAATGATGGTCCATAGATAGGCTTTGTCCATGACTATCAGAGTCCAGTGCTTTTTCTGCTCCCTACTAGAGGTATAAAAATGGTTTATAAAAAAGCTATGCAAAGAATGACATGATATAAGAGAAATCACAGGGGTTTATTTCCTTGTTCCTCAAGTGAATTCCAGCAGCTTCCGAAGACAACCTACACTGTACTGTGATAGTTAATATTATGTAAATACATGCAAAAGAGTAAAAAATAAGAGCCCATTAATGAAACTCTGTCCAAAAGTGGTTTAACTTAGTCAAAGGGGGGAAGCTTTTGAAAGGGAGACTGTAAGAAATGGCAAAAGGTGCAAAATGCCTATAGATGGCACAGAGAACACTTTGAAGGCAACAAACTGGGGACTCAGATATAAATACATAATGTGTATTAAAAAGATTCTGAAAAAGACTAGACCTAGGTAAATAAGTCAAGCAGTTAGTAAAAGACTGAAAATAATTGAAGCAGAAGATAATCCTTAGAAATGTTTAAATGAGAAATGAGGAACAGAAAATTGCTTAATGTCTGGAATTTTAATATAAAACATCAATAAAGCAAGACAAAAAGATTTTGAGAACCATTTTACTAAAGAAATGACATAGTAATAAAGCCTTCCTCAAACATATTGGAGCAAGAATCTGTCAGGGACTCTATGAGACTTAGATATAACTGGAGTAGAAGAGATGTGCAAGGAAGACACGGTCACTGTGTACAGCAGAAATGCTTGATGAATTGTCCCAGCCACGTTAACTACGGATTAGTTTAAGATGGTTCTTATGTCAGCATTTATCTCAGGGAGGAAGAGGGAGCACATCAGTAAAAGGAATGACTCTTAACAGAAGGGTTAGTAAAATAAATTATACATATATATAAAAAAATCAATGAAAAGAAAGAAAATATGTTTCAAGAGTTCTGGGGGAATGCAGATATGAAACTACTGTATTAGTAAGTGTGGTATGCAACTTATCACTTCAATCAGACTTAGTTGCAGGGGAATATAAAATAACAATTGTGTTGTGAATTTTTGATCTGGGAAGCTGGGGTTCAGTAATGCTGGCATCTGCATTAAACTCACTGGTAGGGTCTAGGAGAAGGAAAAGCATTCATAGTCTCAGGGCTAAATGAAACATACTGAGGAAGAGGCAACACTGGTCTTAGAAAAATTATTCCCCACAGAGCAAACTGTTTTGAAGGACGTTGTGAACATGTGGTAGAATGATCCAGCTGGTGGAGGGAAATGGATGAGTTCTCAGGAAGGTCTTTCAACAGAGGACTTAACAAAAAATGAAATTGTTGTGGGATGGATTACTCTTGTGGATTATTAATTGATTAAAAGAAGAAGAAGACACAAAGAATTGCTTCGTTTTGGTAATGGAAAACATTGTCAGGAGAGTCCTGCAGTGGTTTCCACTGGGAGCTGTGTTCTTGAGCACATTCGTAAATGATTTGGAAAAGTCTGACAATAAAGGAGTGATAAAAATTTGCTGATGACACAGAATTATTCATGGTAATTGGAACTAATATTCCCATCAGGAGTTGTAGGAGCATATCAAACTTTTGATACACAGGGCAACACAGAGACAGGTGAAGCCGAGTGTTAGTAAATGCAAAGTAATGCACATGTGGGAAAAGCAGCCCTAAACATTTATGCACAGTGATGCTCTCTAGAGTAGCTATTTCCACTCAGAAAAGCGATCTGAGCATCAGAGCTCAGGGGAACTGAATGTTAGGATTTACTGGAAGGGAATAATGAACAGAACAGAAAGTAACAGCATGGAGGTGCTTAAATATACAGTGTATCCACATCTTTTGTACTGTTTTGTTCATTCCATCATTTCAGAACTCTGAACAGTGGATGAAGAATGAAGAAGGTGAGTAGGAAAAGATTACTCACTACTATTCATAACACAGGAACCAGGAAGTATCAAGCAAAATGGCCAGGAGTCAGACTGGAAGACAAATCAAAGGAAATACTTCATCACACATGCTCATATTAATGCAATTCCTTCTTTCTGAGTCACTAGGGTGGGATTCATCTGACTTAGCTTTGAGAGCAGATTCACCCCACTTGAACTGGGCATCTTTTGTGCTGAAGGCCACTTCTCAGCTGAGGACTAAGGCTCCAGATATAGTCAAGAGATAGCCAGGATTGGTAGCCATGTGATTCACCTCACCCACTACAGACATTTCTGTTAGCAGAAGATGTGTCACGGTTTGTTGTCCACTGACTGTATTGGCCAGCTCCCTGGTGTGTACGTAAAAACCACGGTATTATAAAATGCTTTGGTTTGGAAGAGATCTTTAAAGGCTGTTTAGTTCCAAAGCCCCTGCACTGAGCAGGGACACCTTCAGCTAGATCAGGTTGCTCAGAACTCCGTCCAACCTTACCTGGAATGGTTCCAGGGATGGGTCATTGAACAACTCTCTGGGCAACCTGGGCCAGGGTCTCACCACCTGCAGTGTAAAAGATTTCTTCCTTCTTTCCAGTTTAAATCTCTCCTCTTTTGGTTTAAAACTACCACCCCTTGTCCTGTCACAACAGGCCCTGCTAAAAAGTCTGTCCAGATCTTCAGACCCCCTTGAAGGGCTGAAAGGACACCAGAAGGTCTCCCCAGAGCCTTCTTCTGCAGCTGAACAACTCCAACTGTCTCAGCCTGGCCTCCCAGCAGGGGGATTCCAGCTCTTAGATAATTTTTGTGGACTTCTCTGGCCCTGCTCCCACAGGTCTGTCTTTCTGGTGCTGAGGACTAAAGATCTGGCCCCAGCACTGCAGGGGGTCTCATTGGAGTGGAGAAGAAAATCATCTCCCTTGACTTGCTGGCCGTGCTTGTTTTTTTGCAGCCCAAGATCTTGTTGACTTTCTGGGATGCAAGCACACATTGCCAGTTCATGTCCAATTTTATTTCCACCAGTACCCTCAAGTGCTTCTCTGCATTGGTGAAAGGCACCCTGGTGTGACTAGTTCAGTTGTAGATTCATTGTGGATGCCAGCCTTTGGGCAGCTGAACCTCAGCAAGTGTTGAAACGGAACTCAAACACTTGGGGTAGGTGCTCCAAGAGAAGGATAAAAGGCAGACAGAAGTCCCATTCCCTAATGACAACCAAAATGAGAGGCATGTCCAACATCCCCAAGCTTCTAGGAAAAAAACCAAAGCTTGAAAATGCTGCTACTTCTCCTTTATTTTTATTTTTTTTTTTACTGTTTCTTTTCAGCAGGTCGACCTTAAAGGGCAACATGCTCCGCTCTGTCTGGTTTACAGGCAGATAACAGCCACATCCTGACTCTGGGGGGATGAAGGGGAAGATAAGTTGCTTTCATGGACATGTCTGGGAAAAGGATAAATTATCTCCTTTCTGGGTTCTTTGTTGCTCCTTGCCCAATTCAGGGCTGTATCTCTGGCAGAGCAAACGCATACTTGTAGCAGAATGAAATGGTGTAAATCACAGCAGGCTATTGCTCTTCTGACTGGACTGCACACTCTGGACTCATGGCAAACATCAACAGAAAATGGATGGAGATGGGAAACACAGAAAAAGAGTTGGTGGCATTCTGCTGCTTTTGATATTGATAGTAGAAGGGGAGGTGAATAATTATGCTCATAGAACAGAAGTGTCAATGAGATAAGGAAACCTGGTACGTGTGCAAACAGGTGTCCTTCCTAAAAATCACATCGCCCTATTTTTGTCATGTGCCAGTCCTTCCCTTCCTCCAGCTTTTGATTCTGTCAGCCAGAGTAGGCAAGAGAAAGAGCAGTAGGCTGCCAGGAAACCTGCATTCATCTCCTACCTCTACCAAAGATCTACTCTCTACCCCTGGGTGTGTTGTTGCTTTATTTTTAATCCTTCTGTCTTCTCATGAATGAACAATACTTCTTCTTAATTTCTAAAGCTTTCTAGGGGTGAGCTTTGTTTTTATTTTGCTTTCATATTCAATGAAACTTACTCTCTTGGGCTACTACACACCCCAGCCTTATGAATAGTGTTAGTTAGACAACAAATACACAATAAAGTATCAAAGCCCGGTTCAGATGGCTCCCAGAGCTTCCTTCCTCAGACTCACTCAGCCTGAAACCTAAATCTTCTTTTCCCAGAGCCTCTCTGTCACCTCCCCTGTATCTGGGTGACGCAGAGGATCATTAGCTTCTGTAAGTCGGAGCTCAGCAGTCTGTTATCAACAAAAGGCATGCTAGCTTTGTACTCTTCACTGTCTCGATTTCTTCTGTACCCACATACCCACAGTACAAGAGATTATTGACCAAGATCAGTCACTGTGGTTTTGTACGTGCAGTTGTGTCAGCACAGGTTGTATCTCAAGTAGACAAGCTCTCAGCAGACTATTGAGATGCCTTAACATAGACCATGTGTCTGTGCATGTTAGCAATGGTGTTAACCCAGGCGGTGCAGGCTGAGTTAAAATGGACAATGTCTTTTTCTTAGTGCTGTGTATCCTACCCATCAGGTGTGCATAGTAAATACTACTGTACGTCCATCTCAGATGAGTTTCTTGCTTGAAGGAATCCTCCAGACGTCTTAGGCTGACAGGGTCTAAAGTGACTGAGGGACCATGCCTTAGAAATCTACAATCCATCAGCTGAGCCCCCAGTAACTGCTACAGATATAGTAAGTACAGGCTGATGTGCTTTGGTGATTCATAGAATAAATCATAGAAAATTTAGGTTGGAAAAGACCTTTAAGATTTTTGAGTCCAACTGTTAACCCAGCACTGCTAAGTCCACCACTAAACCATGTCCCTCAGCACCACAGCTACATGTCTTCTAAATCCCTCTGGGGACGGTGACCCCACCACTGCCCTTGGCAGCCTGTGCCAGGGCTTGACAAGCTTTTCAGTGAAGAAATTGTTCCTAATGTCCAATCTAAACCTCTGCTGGTGGAACCCGAGGCTATTTCCTCTTCTCCTATCACTTGTTGCTTGGGAGAAGAGGCCAACCACCACTTGGGTTGTGAACTAGAAGGTCTTCCCCACGCCTCCTTTTCTCCAGGCTAAACAACCCCAGTTCCCTTGGATGCTCCTCACAAGGCTTGTTCTATGGACCCTTCACCAGCTTCACTGCCCTTCTTTGGACAGACTCCATCTCCTCAGTGTCTTTCTTATAGTGAGGGTTCCATGTGTTAAGACCACAAATAATGTTTGTTAGTTCCTGCAAATCAGGTGATGGGTTAAGGAAAAAGGTTTTACTCATTTATAACATCAGAGCTTGTAATAGTGACTCCACCCTTCCTAGTATTTTTTTTATTGAAAATTATTTCCTCCAAGAATAAAGCATTCCTGAACACAGATCTTCCCAGTAGCCCTGGGAAGGATGTGTCCCTGTTAAAGCAGATGGTGATTCACCCTAGTGAAGGTTCTTTTTCATCTACATAGATCTCTCTTAGCCTTAAGAGGGCTTTTAACCAACTCCTGACAAAATGTCAACTGAGAGTAAAGGAATTGATATCAGTGGGCTTGTGGCTTGACTTCCCCATCCCTTCTGCTGAACAAGTACATTTATAACATCAAAAGGGATTTTTTTTTTTTAATTGAAATATTTAAAATGGAAGAAATATTCTGCCTTGTTCTCCCTGATCGGTTTCTTGAAGGATTGCACTGAAAGAAACTTGCAATTTCTTCTTAGGAGGAAAATGAATTTTTAACTGGAGTGGGATGGTAGCAAGGGGTTTGCTTTCACTAACTTCAGACTCCTCTATCTGATCTGGTCATCTCTGCTGCCTTAAGATGTAAAGGAGCAGAACTGACACTTTCAGGGATAGTTTACCCACACAGGTTTGGCTACCTGTTGTAGTATGAGATGAATTGAATTCTGGAGTTGCCCATTTTGCTCAGTGCAGGGAGCCTAGATGATCGCCTTGTTGGCCAAGTAAAAACCAGTTTTGGGTTATAAAGAGTTTTAGGGACAGTACTGGGAGAAGTAGATCGGTGAGGTACAAGACAGTTTGCTCTTGGCTCAAGTTTTGGTAGGAGTCAGCTCAAGGGATCACACAACGCTGAGAGGAACCTCACAAAGTGTCTCTGTTCCTTGTGGCATGATTAGCTCTAGAGGTTGCTTAGAAAACAGAAGAACTGCTGCCCCTTGTCCTGTCACCGGGCACCACTGAAAAGAGCCTGGCCCCATCCTCTTGACCCCCACCTATTAGATAATGATAAGTATTAAGAAGATCCCCGCTCAGTCTTCTCTTCTCCAGGCTGTATTTGCTGCCCAGAGAGCTGACTAATTGACCCAGGAGAAAATACCAAGACAGTTTTAAATATCTGTGAGTTTGCACACGAGGGTGCAGTGCATGTGTGTGCATGTAGACAACTCTGAATGTCCTGAAGGTTCCCTACAATTCAGGAACTGATGAGCTAAGCCCTTTCCGTGGCCTCAGTCCCTGGAACATCCATGCAGCTGCCAAAGAAAATCAATGGAAATAGCCAATTGGTGGAGCCAGATTTCCACTTGAAATGAATTTTTGCCACTGGGACTTGAGGCTGGAAAGGCTTTAAGTGTTCAATGTGTCATGTTCATGATGAAATGGTCTTCAGAAGTGTCCACTTTCTCAGAGCCTGACTCTATTCCTTCTGGGTATTTGTTCTTTAACCAGTCCCCTTGATCAGAAACATTCTGCCTGGGAGCTCTCAGTCATCTTCTGATCTTCTTTGTCCCACTGGAGGAGGAGCTGTTATCCGTAAGGTGGAGTTTGGCCTTAATGTAACAGGGATGGAATCCATTATTTCCTTTGAAAATTATGACTCTGACTTTCAATTGGCATTGGAAATGGACTGTCCCTGACTTCAAAATACTGAAAGGATCACTTATCAAATATCTTCAAAAGCCGTGAAAGGAAGACTAGGAAATGCCAGCCAATTTCCTCTGTTTTTGTAGCAACTTCTTTATGTTTTTTCTTAGTTTGACTTTGGAAAAGCAGTTGGCTTGAATTAATATGCAGTGCATTTGGGTCTTGCTGTTCATGTGCATGTGCACTTTATCTGATTCCCAGGGGTTGCCTCCGACCTGCTTTCTCAGAAAGGATTGAATTGTTTATTGATCTTTACTACTGTCCTGCATTAGTGTGCTCGTCTTATGCAAGTTCTCATTTCTCGCTTTGCTGCAAATGAGTGCTCAATTAGAAAAGAAAAAAACCAACACCCCCTCCCCCCCTTGCATTGCCAATTTTGAAGAAAAGTAACAGAACTGCCTGAGAACTGAAGCAAAAACTGAGAACAGAGGTGGCAGAACAGGGCAGGGTTTACCTAGAGGGGTGATGGAAGAAGGGAGCTGTGTATCTCAACTCACGTCTATGTTGTGTTGCAAGGGAGGGGTGGTAGGAATATTGCCTCATCCTGCCCATTACATTATGTCAACCTTCAGTTCAAACTGGTTGGCTCATTGTACTTGCAGAGAGGGGAGGATGAGTCTGGTAGAGCATGGGACTCTGTGCATCCTTCTCACATATATCTGCATCTCAGAGTGACAGTGGAGGTGTCTGTAACTTGCTGGCTTCAATCCTTTTCTTGGTGCTACAACTCTTCTCCAGAGGGGTTCACCAAGGATGGGCAAGATCAGGCTTTTCAGGGGAAAGAAGGAAGCAACATGTAGCCAAACCCTCCTGTCCTCAACAGCACACTCTTCTTACCAAGTCTTGGGGAAGAGGTTGTGTCACTTACAAAATCCTGGATTTGTTTCTGCTTTGCAGCAGCAAAGGTGGAGAGAAGCCACCCCTCCACCTCCTCCCACCCTCTTTGCTTCTCATTGCAGTAGGACTGGCCAGAAAGGGCAGTGTTGCTCTGCTGGTCACTTCCCCATCCCCAA
>JAAGNO010001496.1:0-63085 GCA_033439905.1 Ceryle rudis | reverse complement strand
GGCCCTCCTCTGGACCCGCTCCATCAGGTCCATGTCCTTCCTGTGCTGAGGGCTCCAGAGCTGGATGCAGTATTCCAAGTGAGGTCTCACCAGAGCAGAGTTGCAGAATCACCTCTCTCTATCTGCTATGGAATGATTCTTTGACTGACAGGGGGGACTGGGAGGCTGGCAAGTATTGCTTCTATGTCTTTTTGTGCTGTTGGCTCACTGAAGATTATTAGGACATGATTGGGGCTTAATGAAAGGAGTGATTATGTGTCATTATTTTTCATAGACTTCTGTCATGAAGCTATGTAATGACTAAGTGAATTTATGCACGTTTCTATCCCTTCACTGTCTTAAACCTGGAGACTGGTTTTAGCAAAGTCAAATACATGAGCAGAGAGGTCTCAGGGGTAGGTGAGGTTCCTACAAATTTTGGGAATGTACATGTTGGCTGCTTGTCCTAGAGTTCAGCTTTTTCCCCTGCTGTTCTTTCAGGCTGGCCACCATTTTCAGGCTGGCCACTACTCCCTAGGGATCCTGATCCATACCTGAGGTTTCAGCATACAGTCATTCATCTGCTGGACAAAACTGGCCATGGCCTGAAGTCTGAATCCGTTCCCAATCAGAACTCTTTGTGACCAGGCTTGGCTGTGCTCAGCTGAACAGCTGAACGGGACACTGGGCATGTCACCATGGTTCCTGTATCCAGGGGCAGAGTGGCAAGTAGCAAGCATAGCGCTGTGTTAGACCCAACGACCATGCTGGTCTGTGACAGATGACACATGTCCTATTCATCAGTTCAGTATCAACCAGATCAACAGCCACACTGCTGAGCTCCTCCTTGTTTCTGTTGCAGTTACTGCACCATTTCTTCCAGTGCTCACAGAACTATTTGCATTACTATTATTAGTGCATAGGGATATATGTCAAATCAGTCACTTTTGTAGAGCTGATATATAGAAATACTTCCATTTTCTGCCATCTTTAAGGTTAGGTTAGAGGTGAACCATGAATGGACAGTTTGTTGTAGGATTAGAGACACCATTTGGCAATAGCATTTTCTATTTCTAGCAATATACTGAGAAAGGGATTTAAAAATAATAGGATAAAATAGGATAACTGTCACTGACAGCTTTCAGAGAACTTTTAGGCTGTGCTCAGGGATAAAAATTAACAGTGTCAATGTTAGAAATATTTATTTTTACTGATATGACCAGTTCACGTGTAGGCATTAGTCTTCCTACTAATTTATTGTTCAAATTTTAATTTAAGATAATACAGACAAGCACAGTATAACGACTCTGGATTGTTTTACAACTCTGCAAAGAAAATATAAATAAGTTAAAAAAAGTATACCGCTGAATGGTAATTGCTTTGGATGCAAAATTAAGACAATGGAAATTCAAGTCGGTAATGTCTGAGATGGAGAGTGACCACTAGCTTTGCAACCAGCTGTCATGAATAGATGTTCTACTAGTGAGCTTCAGGTCATATGATCCAGAAAGTGGAAATACTCTTGGATATTGCTGTGTCAACTCAGCTGTTACCTGTTTTCTGCAACTAATTTGGTATCTAGAACCTAATGGTCCCATTTTGTCAGTTTGTTGGATATTAAATATGAAATGTTCTCATTTATATGTAGAAAAAAAAGAGAAGCAATTTTAAGTTTTATACTTGCAAGGATGCAGAGAGCAGTCTATCTCTGGACAAAGGTAGGTCATCTGTTAAGAAACATGACAGCCTGAATTCTGAAAATACTATCAGAACAGTACTATGATGACACAGTAGGAGCAACTGCCTGAATGAATGCAGCTCTATGATGCAATAAATATAAATGGTAAATATATATTTATTACTGCATTGCCTATATCATAGTGTCATGAAAGAAGTAATTTTTTTTTAAGTGTTACCTACAAAATGAGTCAAGCCTAATGCAAGCAAATGGACAGTATCTTTTGCTTAATTTGACTAGTATTTGCATATAGTTGGGCAATGTTTGAGTATGGTATTTAAAGAAAAGGGTAAAAATCAGCAGGAACAGGATGTTGCACTGTACTAAATAAGACACTCTGCTAGCAGGAGAAGCACATGGGAACTAGTCCCTGCTACCTAGATTATTTAATGCTAGTTTTGCTTTGTTTTCTGATTGATGATATAATGTCAGGCCATGGAGTTGGAACCAGGACTTAAATCTTGTCGCAAGAGGCAGGTATCTTAAGTAGCAGACATTGAAGTCAGTCTCTCTTGTCCACATACCACTCCCCTGTGCCATTGCTCTAGCATTTTTACACATGGAGGATAAAGAGGAGAGCATGTTTTCCAGGATTGTAGCTCCTGGTACTCCAGCCAACTTTTTTTTGAGGTGGGAGACTGGGCTCGAATTCGGGATTTTCTGTTTCATGTGATTTAACTACTAGGTGGTTATGGAGATGGTGGGCTTATGCAGAATTTGTACATTCATTTGGGCTTAGACCACCTGCTGCTGATGTACATCACCTAAGCACACCTCTCAGATTGGATTCTTCTAGGGAGGTGGCTGGGAGCAAGACATTTTGATTATGCTCTGTCTCACATCTGGATCACAGAGATTCTGCACTGCACACTCCTGGGCAGTTCTTCACATGAATAGAAAGCTGGTAACCTCAGGTCCAAAGTGTGAATGTCAACTGAAAAGTGAGCTCTGGTGCTGTTGCTGCAGTGAGGGATTTCTGGGTCTCTTTTTCTGGAGGGTTTATGTTCTAAATTCTGTTCAAGTCGTGTTTGAGGTATTTAAATCACTTCTTAAGCTCTTGCAGTTCCTTACTACATAATTTTATTAAGCTTCAGTGAACTTATTTGCTCTCAATGTGGAAATAAGAGATCTAAATAATAGTAATCTGTTTTTCCTAATCTGGGGCATGTACTTAACATAGAAGTGCACTCTTGATGACTGAACACACCAGTTTCTCACAATACAGGACCAGCTGTAGCCAAGTAGAATTTACCTGTTGTGTAATTCTGTGCTGCATTGTAAATTTGGTATTAATGTAATGCTTCAAAAGCTAACAGAACATTTAGTTGATATACTGTATCTCTCTATTATGTATAATATCTCCTCATAAATATGCATGCATAACAAAACTGTGGCAATTTGAGGAATTTATGTAAAACTTACGAATTCTCTTTGATATCATGGGTCCTCAAAATATATCTGTTTCAACTTGCATGCTCTATATTGAAAAAGAGAGCATTTTTATATTTCTTTCTTCCTAACCTTTTTAGTGCATTGAATTTTCAAAGGACATTGCCATAGGGCTAACCATGGAACATAATGAAATGCTGACAACCTGAAATCAAATGAAAGACCTTCAGACAAAAAGAGCTGGCAATTGCTTCAGAATTACTTATTTGCCCAAGTGGGTTAGTTACCAAAACATAGGAAAACTTGGTGATGCTGAAACTAGAGGTTGAAAAAGGGAAGGTAACTTTATGGCCATTCTGGAGTAAGACAGAAGAAATCAGAAGACAAAGATTGTTACAGGAGTTATTTTCTGCTGTCACAGGCAGACAGAGGCAATTGAGAACATAGAATTAGTGTAATTGCAAGGCTAGATTTAAATACACTTTTGACCAATTTAGGCAAACCTAGTTAGATAATGAATGGAGCTGGGATAACTGGTAGATACAGTGAAAAGTTGGAGAGAGCTAAAGTTACAGTCTTAATTACAAAACTTTCAGACTTCAGCTTCACTTGGCAGTCTTGGAATACAATTATGAACCTACTTAAACCAAAACTATTTTAAGGTGAGGTAGACTTTCAACCTTATAACCCTTTTACCTTTAAAGTCTGCTAAATTGGGGATACAGATACTTGGTCATGGCTCCTAACGAACAGATACAGTAAGATACCTTTCAAAGCAGAAAATAATGCTAAATGCTTGTTTTTAATATAAAAAAACCTACACATTAAATCATGCCTGGAGGTTTTTAAAATTGAAAAATATAAGAAAGAGGAAGAGGAGGAATAATTACTCGTACTAAGAATATGTTGAGATTTTAACACAGCTTCCAAGTGCAAAAATGAAGAAAGACATACAAGTGTAGTATACTTTGACTCAGCATTATGGTTTAAGGCTTAAGTCTGCTGTAATGTGAATAAAGCTGCATTATATAGCAGTTTTAGGAAAGGATTTCTGAAGTGCCTCTACCAGGGGATGGTGAAAGATTTGTTCTGGTCTGCTCAGTGTCAACATCATAGAGGGAATTTTTTGAACCAGAGTAGTTTATGGGCTTTTATTATTTCTGTGGTAAGTTTAGAGAAACATATGTACTTATAAAACTCTACAAATGCCCCAGTTCCATATAAGCTGCACATTTCTCAATCTTTGTAATAAGACCAGAAATAGTTACTGTAAGCAAGTGGCAGGGATCATCTGGTTCAAAAATGAAAAAAATCTTTCAATCATGAAGTTTACTTCCTTAGCATTTATTTCTTGTGAAACTGGAGTACAGCTTTTGCAAACACAGGGCAAAAGGAAAGTGGGTTTTCACCAACAGATAATGAAAAACCAAAAGCCCAGTCCTGCAAGAGGACATGAAATTCTTACTGAGCAAATGACTCAGCTGCTACTGCATGAATGAGAGTCTATTTAAGGTTATGTCTGTCACTGCCTCTTCACCCTGTTTCTATGCCATTTGCTTCCCAGGGCCTGTATTTTGCACTAAATTGGACAGTTTTCATTGTCCTGAGTTAAGACAGTTGGCATTATGTTATATTAAGGCAGCAGTCTGACAACTATTATGTATACCCAATTGCAGATTATTTTGGAAGTATGCATAAAATGATCACATGCTCTACATTTGCTATTGGAAGGTCAGTATTCCTTTGAAAGTAGAAGGGATTTTAATGGGAGTTAGGCAGTGATGCCTCTGGCAAAACTCATGGAAGTTCATATTTCAAGTGCTTTACATTTCTATCTATGGCTATAATAATTTCCTTGCTGGCCCTTCTGAAATTGAGATCATGTAATCCTTTTACTGGGATTTCATTGTTACTTCTGGATAGGAGAAGAAAATTTACAAAGTGCTTCTCATTTATTACAGGGAATCTCATGTAGACTAGGTGAAAGGAGTTCTTGAGGAACAGTTTGACATAGACACAAAAGAGATTGCTCTTATTACCAAGATGGTAAGAACAACAAGGCAGAAAGGTAAGCTGATGTATGTCGGCCATGTACAGCACATGAATTAAAAGTATATGAAGAGGCACTTTGTATTAGAATGTTGGTGTCCTTGGGAGTGGGCTGTTTTGTGGATTTCCTTTTGCCTTAGTTGATAAATCTTGAAGGGGGAGAAACAATGGAGCCTAGGTTGAATATACCAGTTCTGAAGTGTATTTGTGGAATAAGAGTGGGGAGGACTTTTTTTTTCCTAATATTTATTAAGATGTAGGTCAAATAATTTACTGGTAGCGGGCTGAAAGAAAAAAAGACAGCATCTATTTTAAGAACCAATTTAGAATTTCACAAAAATGGAAATCAAGAATAATTCTACTGCATTACACAGAAGTGTAAGGGCTGGTGCAAGGTCAGAATAAAGCCTCTTGTGATTTCTGTTAGAAATGAATTTAAATCAGGATGACTGCACTGATTTCAGCAACTTCAGGCTGTTTTTTAACTGGGTGAAATTTTGGCATTCAGTTATCACAGTATTCAGCTAATATTTTCCTAAAGAAAGAGATGGGGATGGAGTCTAATGTGGCTGCAGTCCCCCATGAACACCATCTGGTGCAAGGTGTACTACTGGTCAAATGACAGGGACCCTTCCATCCTATCGATGTAGCTACTGCATCCAAAACTGTATTTTTTATTTGACCTTGTTCTAAACACCCACTGATGCCAATGGGAACTCCATGTGCAATACAGTCTTTTATTCAGGCTGTCAAATCCTAATATTTTCAAAACCTTTACTAGGGCAGGAGTTGAGATAATTCACATTTGGGGCTTTGCACTGAAGCGGTTGAATTGCATTTGGAGTACAGTACTAGCCCCATAAACCCTTCTCTAAAAATCCCACTCTGAAAAGAAGATTACTGTACATATGCTGTATTTGCTTCCTTTTTTCCATAACCTTTTAATGCCTCAGGGATTGAGTTTCACTAGACACAGTGGGAGAATCCTGGTACATCTGGTTTCCCTGTGGTCTTACATGATGACTGAACAGCCTCACAGCTTTTGCGGTCAGGTTCCCTATGGTCTCACACTGTGATTAGATTTGTTCACCACAAATATATCCTTGTTTGCCATAAAGATACGAATGAATTGAGATGATGTTTATGCATCCCATTTACAACCAGGATTTCATAGAATCATACAGTAAATTAGGTTGGAAGGGACCTCTGGAGGTCACCTTGTACATTTCCTGGCTCGGTCTCTTCCCAAAGATGGTTCTTTTTTCCTCTTTTGTGGATGGATAATTTAGAAATGTCCTTTCAGCTGACTGAGCTCTGCTTTCCTACTTCTCCAAAATGGAAGCACTCACCCCACCCCATGCACACACCATATTTTAGAAGACTATATATGGTTTTTTTAAAAATAAAGGGTAACATACAATACCAAATTTTGAAATGTGAAGTCTGTCTGGAAGGTTAAAGATGTATAAGCTACACAGCTACTCTTGAATGTCTAAACAAATACCTGACCACCTCTCTGGCTTTTGTCACAGCAGGAGATGGATCTGTGGAGTGAGAGGGTAGCAGTGCCCTGGGCATGATCTGGCACCCGGGGACACACAGTTGTCTGTCACTTCCCAGGCAGGATTTGAGGTTATGCGGCATCCTGCGCCTCAGGACAGCCTGCTGCCACAACCCTGGCATGGGAAATATCACAGCAAAGTTGTATGGGGTTCAAAAGACACAGTTTGGCCACCCTTTCAGGAAAGCTTGATTTAATTTTAGGACAATACATTTTTTTGAGCTGAATTCACTGAGATTTTCACCAGGGCCTTAATTATTACCAGATAATACAGACTTGTTCTTGGAAAAGCACTTTTTGCCTGTTTTTAATGTATAATAGTTTTTGAGATTTATGTTTTCTTTCTGCAAATACAATAGGATGAAAAACATGAGTGTGTGACATTTATTGCTGAATACTGTTTTCTTATTGGCAACTGCTCCAGATATACAGTCAACATCTTAAATTTTTATGAAGAGATGAAAAGTGACTTAGGTAAGGCAAATTGCAGTATTACTTTTTATGAAAAAGGAATTATTTGGTTTTTTTTTTTGGCGTTTTTTTTTGGTTTTTTTTTTTTAGTAGATATTATAGTCTGTAGACTCCATAGATGATATGTGGTCTCCAAATCTCAGGTAGACTTTTAGAAGCTGCCCACAAATGGCTTTTCTGAAAAGATCAGAGTTTAAAAAGGCATAATTGTTCCTTGCTATCATGAAGACACTAAAATAAGTATGTGCTTTCAACAAAAAATGGCTTCCAGATCATCTGAATAAATTAAAATAAAATTTAAACCTCTACAAAGTGACTTACGAACAATCATGTTAGGTTAAAGTAAGTGCAGGTATTGACCATGTGATTTCCATAGCCATCTGAATTCAGGTTAGCTGAAAATATCCTTGAACAGTTCTACAGTTAAAGACATTCTTGTTTCACAGGTAATTCATGAAATGGAAAATTAACATATTTTGATAAAAATGACAATTTTCTTCAATTTAATTGTGCCAAGACTAAAAGTGGTGATGTTTTAGGACTGCTGCTTTTCTGTGAGAGGGTAGGGAAGGGACATGCAGTTCTATTATATATAATTAGTATCATCACAATGTGTGCAAAGAAAAGAATGGAAGAAAAAGACAGACCCTTCTCTAGTAAGTTTTATGGAACTGTGTTGCTCTGTAGCATTTTGACTCCATTCAGGAAGAGAAGGTAATTTTCATTCTTTTATACTTGCACTTTGGCCACAACAACCCCAGGCAATGCTACAGGCTTGAGGGAAGAGTTGCTGGAAAGCTGCCTGGCAGAAAAGGACCTGGGGGTGCTGGTGGACAGCTAGCTGAACATGGGCCAGCAGTGTGCCCAAGTGGCCAAGGCCAACGGCACCCTGGCCTATATTAAAAACAGTGTGTCCAGTGGGGGTAAAGTAGTGATCATGCCCCTGTACTCTGCACTGGTGAGGCCACAACTTGAGTACTCTGTTCAGTTTTGGACACTGCAGTATAAGAAAGACATCGAGGTGCTGGAGCAGGTCCAGAGAAGGACAACAAAGCTGGTGAGGTGCCTGGAGAACATGTCTTATCAGGAGCATCTGAGTGAACTGGGATTGTTTAGTCTGGAGAAGAGGAGGCTGAGAGGAGGCCTTATTGCTCTCTACAACTACCTGAAAGGAAGTTGTAGTGAGATGGGTGCTGGTCTCTTCTCCAGGTAACTAGTGATAGGGCGAGAGGAAATGGGCTTAAGTTGCACCATGGGAAGTTTAGGTTGGACAGTAGGAAAATATTCTGTACTGAGAGTGGTGAAGCACTGGAAAAGGCTGCCCATTGAATTGGTGGAATGATCATCCCTGGAGGTGTACAAAAAACATGTAGACATGGCACTTCGGTACATGGTTTAGTAGTCATGATAATGGTGGGTTTACAGTTGGATTTGATGATCTTAGAGGCCTTTTTCAGCCTTAATGATTCTACCATTCTGTGAGAACACAGAGGAGCAGTATGAAGATGTGTGCAAACATTTTAGTGCCTTGAATGAATGGCACCTGGGAAAGCTGCTAGTAGTGTTGGTTCCAGTTAAATTTTCCAAGACAAAGACTCACAAGAAGGAATACAGCCAGTACAGGAAAGCTCAAGCAGAACACAAGCTTTAACCCAACCCAGCAGCAAATCCTGGTGTATCTGGGGGATATGATTCTTCCTTCCCTGCCTCGAATGGATTCAACTCCTAGGTCTGCTGGAGGCCACTCACTCCACTTTCAGGCCTTCACTTACACTGAGAGCTTTTATAGTCTCTATGCTTAGCACTCTAAAGAGATGGTTTGGTTTTGTTTTTCTCATGAAAATCTCTGTTTTGATCAGATGAATGAACCAGAAACAAAAGGCTATGCTGACAGTCTAGCATGCCTGCACCTTACTGTGACAAAGCATCCCACGTATTTTCAGATTTCATTACAGAGAAACTGAGCTGAGGAGACCAGTACAACATCTGGATTTTTTTAAATATCTATAGAATTATATTACTTTTTTATTTTTAGTTCAAAGTAGATATGCTTTTTATGGTGTTTATCATACCATAGCTTGGTACGTGAATTCCAGCTTGCTTGCTGGAAAGCCTGCTTTCTGAATACTGGAAATGTAGTACTTAGTTGCTAATGCATATTCACTGGAACTGAAACTCATCGCAATTTCAAAACTGGTTACATGCTTTAACAATTAACACTTAGCAGTGTGGTCAGTATTTAATGTATTACAAACTTGTCTCTTAAAATTCTGAATATTGATTTCAACAGCAATTAAGTGTTTTGGGTCCTGTGCATCTTTAGGCACATCAAATCCCGACCGATAACATTTTGCTGCATTTGGTTCTGAAACAGGGGTCTTATTTTTCTAATGTGGTGAACAACCCAAACTTTTTGTTGACCTCTAGTCATTTACTAGCAACTTGTTCAAGTGTAAACCAGGAGGACAACCAAATCCAAGCCCTCCTTTCCACCACTCCTAACAATCTCTTGTCATTACATCAATTTAGATCTGCCAAGCCTTTCATCAGGTGTAAAAATGAGTGGAAAGATTACTTTTGTAGTATAGTAATTAGAACATTTACCATGGTAACAGACCTATTACAGTTCATCCATTTAGTCATGTTTTATCTTATTATAAATGGTGAGCTCCCTACTCCCTTCTCACAAAGGTTATGTTAAACAGCTTTGTACAAAGAGGAACAAGGACTTAAGGCTGTGTCTTGTCAGTACACAGAAGTCTCTGGGCTAGTCCAGGGACAGTTCCCATGGCAGGGGCATGGTGACAGAACCACAAGCACAACACACTCCAGAAATCTTGGTGAGCATCCTTGGGAAACCACCTACTTACTGTGACACCACTGCAAGTCACTGACTCTGCTTCCACTTGTCCCACTCATCAAAGGATACGATGGGGATGCAAACAATAATGCCTGTAAGCTTTTAAGGTTTCTCAGATGGAAGATGGCATAGAATTGCCAAGTCTATCATGATAGTATTAAGGCAGTGTCACCACCAGCAGCAGGATTTTTCTGAGTGGGAGAAAGAATTCACAGCAGTGGTTTATCAATTTTCATACACCCAGAGAAGCAAGCGAGTTAGGAACTGGGTGAAGTGTTTGTATTCCAGTCCCAGGTACTGCTGTAACCTGCAGAATGGTAACACCTAGCTGGCATGCAGCACTTGAAAGTACACCATGAAGAGTGAAGGACTTCTGTCCATTCCCAAAGGGACTGTACACTGACTGTTAAATGGTCACAGTATCACAGGATGGTTGGGAGTTGGAAGGGACCTTTAGAGATCATCTAGTCCAAGCCCCCCACCAAAGCAGGTTTGTCTAGAGCACATTACACAGAACTGCATCCAGGCAGGTTCTGAATATCTCCAGATGAGGAGACTTCATAACCTCCCTGGGCAGCCTGTTCCAGTGAATGTTTGTTGAATGGCTGGTTTCAAACTATGCTATTGTTAAAGCAGATGGAAATCACAGCAGTCAAAAACTACATGTTCCTGACTTGCAGCTTTCTAACACTAATTAGAGGGTATGTTGTATTTGTTAAGAGGTGGGCACTGTCAGGCTGTTTATGCTCTCTGCTCTGAAGACAGCCACTGATGGTATTAGTTTAGTGCACAAAGTGAACTGCTTTGTGCACTAGCTGAAGTCCTAAAAGAGCTAGAACCCTGTTTTCATAAAATGCTGTCATAAAACAAGCTCTTTTGCAGTCTAATAAAAAGATTATCATTCAAATAACTATAAAGCACTAGAATATAATTTTTCCTTAGGAAAAAAAAAAAAAAAAAAAAAAATTGTCCTTTATATACTTGGTTCTCCAGCTAGAAAACTGCCATAAATGGCTTTTCTAGTGTAAAGGCAACTACATAATAGTAATGTTGAAAATTCATAGTCAAAAGGAAAAATAAATAATTCAAGTTTCCCTTGTACCAGAGAAATAAGCTTCTTTGCAACTGCAGGCTGCCAGTTACAATGTATGGGGACCAGCCTCTTGAGGTGCTCTAAAATAACTGACACTAGAATGAGATAAACAAGTAATAGGATCAAGAGAAGTACACTCACTGTATAAAAGTTCAACTGAAATTATATCTTATGCCACATTAGTTTGTAAGGTCACCTAAAATAAGCCAAAGTATATAAGAAAATAATATTTAATGTAAGGAATCTCGGCAGTTTCAGTCATTTCTGTCATCATGATTCTCCTTTTCATAAGAACTACTTCATCAAGCTGATGACAAATCATGAGAAAGTTTATTAAGACAGAAGAAAAGCAAGGGTATCTGATTTTACACTTAAGCCGTTGACAAATGCAAGTCTTTAACAACAAAGCTTCTGTCAGAACCCAGGAAACAATGGCATTATGTGCTGCAAACACCTTTCAATGGAGGACATATACAGCTCTGGGCAAAGAACACAGGTCCTCATACCCCTGCACCCGATTACTCTAAAACTTTGTTATCCTGCAGTGAAACTGTTGCACAATTCTATGAAACTATTGCCAGGGTTCTTTTCTGCAGTGAAGATAAAGGAGACTGTGAAAATCTGCTTGTGATAAAATTCATTCTACTGAAAGAGCAATACTTAATATTCTACTGAAATATTGGCAGAGTTCTCCAAATTGGGGAAATATAAAGTTAACTGAGTGGTGATTTTGTGGTAAGGTTTTTTTAAGGATAATGGTTTAGCCAAGCTGGAACATGGAAGATCACACTTGATGTGTGCTTCCATCCACCCAGTTCAGTAATCACAAACAGGATCACCCACAGCTGCTACGTGGCTTTCAAAGGTGACACTATTATCTGAAGCTCCTCTTAAGGCTGTAAATTTCATTTGTGCACCATCTCCCTTTCTGACTTTTGGAAGCCAAGAAAAAGGAGTTCAAGAACAGCTACCTGGCAAGACTTGCATCTCCTCAGAGTAACTTTGTGACAATTATTATTCCTGTAACTTGAAAGCAGAAACCTGCACTCTCATGTCTTGCTACTTTTGAGTCCCACAGATTCAACCCCGTGTGATTTTGGAAGAGTTTGGCGTTTACCTTCCTCCCCCTATCAAGCATGAGAGGAACATAAATGGCAAGACTGAAATAACCAGGGATCCTGTTTCCTCAGAGGTTGCAAAGAGAAGTCAAAACAGCCACCAATGCCATACAGAAATCTTAACATTTGGAGAACATGATCTGCCCACCCAATTACTTCTGTAGGACCGGCCTGACAACTCTTCTATGGCCATTGCTTTGTGCTCTACTGAACAGAGACTGAAATAGTAACAAAATATATAGCTCTGCATTGCATTTAACTTTTTTTTTTTTTTTTTCCCCAGCTCTGAAAGATAAAAGCTGAGATTTCTAGCAAGAGTGGCAGTGTCCACAGCACAAGATCAGAAGGAAATTCTGTGAACTCTGGAGAGCTCACCTTCCTATGCTCCTTATTCTGCTGCTATTACAGACTGAGCTCCTTGTCTCAAACAGACAGCTAGAACACCCTAACAAGCTAGAAGGACTTGTGGCAGACATTCCTGGCTGTGCCGTTCACCTTTGGTTCTTAGAGAAAGAAACAAGTCCTGGATATGCTACTGAGTCTTTCAACCATACACCATACAATCTGACTAAGCATGACTAGAATAAGATTATTTACATCTCCCATTTTGCATCAGGATTTTTTACTTTGGTTTTGGTCCTAATCTTCTGTGGAAATCTTATGCATCAGTTACATAAGAATCCTAAATGTTTAGTTAGCAATGCAGGTTTGTCATGAGGAAGATAAGAAAAATGGACCTGTTGACTAAACCCAGAATTTTAGCAAAACACGTTCTTTCCAAAAGAAATATGTGCATAACTGTCTGGCTATAATTCTAATAACCCCCTAGTGCAGAAATACTACATATAATTCTTCATTAAAATAGGCAAATCATTTTTTTTTTGAAAAAAAACCAAACACCAAACAAAATAAGCCTTAAACCTGGTGTGCCTAAAGGAAAGCTGAGTATAAAAAATAAACAAGAGACAAAAAACATATCCCTAGGCTGATTTACATAACCTTACATGTACTTTTCTGTGAACCACATGTTAAAGAAAAATGATGGTCTCATTCTTAAGTGTATGTACTTAGTAACAAGAACACAGGCTATAGGACAGACACATTCTAAAATAAAAATACATTAAAAAGTTTTCCATGTTTTTTTAGTTCGCTGAAGTCTCATCCCTCTGACAGCAGAAGTGAGTTATTAGATGTTAACTGCCATTACAAAGAATGTGAGCACAAGTCAAAGCAGTCTGCTCACTAGCTGTCTGGTTAAAGAGTACTTCCAAAGCTTTGTCAGGCTGACTGGAAGATGAATAGCTGCTTCCTTCTGATTAACCCCTGAAACGAAAATTGTGGAACTTCTCCATAGTCTCCCTCATATGTTCCATTTATACCCATTTACTGTGAATCACTCTGTGGTTTTCCTTCCCCATTCAAAAAGTTCTTACCCTTCTGTGATGCAGTATTTGATCGCAAGCAATATAAAATCATCTTGTCATGAGGACAAATTCTGCAAATCCCTTTTACTGGGTACTGTCTTGATTCTGTTGTACTGCAGTAAGAGAGGTTTGCAGAAATACCAACTACGTGGTTTTTGAAAGTTATGCAGGACTGAAGCTCAGTCTTACACCCCAGATCTCAACCCCAAGCTGTGTTTGGAAATTCACTTCATCTGAGCATCTTCTTGAAATCACTGCTGCCCATTCCTTTTCCTTGCATACAAGCCAAGACAGGCACAGAATCCGATGACACTGACAGCGAGGCCTAGTAGGAAGGCGATGGTATCTCCTGCGTCCAGGGCTTCAACTACTGGCAACACCAGCAGCAACGAAATGAGGATCAGGAAAAGTTTTGAGGTGTTCTCGGTAGAAGGCATGCTGACGACCAGCTGACCCCAAGGGGAAGTTAAATGAGGAAATTGGTACAAAGCAAGTATTTCAGTGGTATCTAAAAAGAAAACAAAAGGAACATGACAGGATTTCCCTTCTTTCCCCCCTGGAACTGTCTTGCCAAAAGCCAATTGATGTGATCAATGTATTACAAATATCTGTGTGGGACTCAGGGAAATTTAGGTTTTATCTTTGGTAAATGATTCACTGTCATGAGATAGGCACGGTGGCTTTGCTGTCTTGTTAGGCAGCTCTGTGGAAATACACCTTTTGGAGTCTTACCACAAGGCAATATCAGAATAAGCTCTCCTGCCTGAAGCCATCACTGAGTGCTTACTTCATGCTGTGCTCCATAGGCCTTTTCCACAAGGTGTTTAGGACTGGGTAGCTGCTGCACACCACTTACCACGCCTTCTAGTAAGGGGCATCCTCGGAATCCCTAAGCACGGGAAGACCAGTGCACACTGGCGAGGATGCGAATTGAACTGTCAGCCCCTCCCCAAGTAAGTGCCCCGTGCACAACCTTAACGCGGGACAATCATCCTTCCCGTTTCCTCCAGCTTCACAAGCGTCCCCCTGAGGCGCACGCCGAGACCGGCCCGGTCGGGCCGCTCCGCAGTTTTTCCACCCGGAACAGTTCCCTCCCGGGATGCACACGACAAATCACGGCGCCGACAAACCCCGCGGTGGCCAACGCCGCCTGGGCCACCCGGAACAAGCGGCTTTTCCATCAGCCCCCTCCGGGCTGTAGCCGTGACGAGGCTCTGGCCCCCGCCTGACCCGGAGAGCATCGAAGCGGTGCGGCGCGGCTCCCGCTCGCTCGCTCTCCGCGCCCCGTTTCATCCCAGCGCCAGCGGGCTGGCGGCGGGACGGCCGCTGCCCGGAGCAGCCCTCGCACGCACAGCGCCCCTCAGTCACCTCCTGCCGCCAGCTCCGGGCTGGGGGAGACGTCCCCGCTCCGCGCCGCGCCACCCGGCGGGGCCCTCAGCTGCTCAGGGCGCCAGCCCACGCCGCCTCGTCCCGCTCCCGCAGTCCGGCCGCGGCCGCGGCCATGACAGGAAGGGGCGGTGGCGCGGCCGGGGGCGGGCGTGACCCGGCCGGGCCGCCTCCCGCTCTCGGTACGCGCCGCCTCCGAGCGCCCTTCAGTTCTCCGCCGGTGCCCAGTACGTTTCGCATGGGCGGCTCGGTCGCACAGGCGCTGCCAGCGGCCGGGGCGGCACCAGGCCCGTGTGCAGAGGCCGCCAGGGGCTCCGGGGGCTGGGCCCGGTGGGGATGGAGCCGCCTGCGAGCCGGCAGAACGCCGGGGCGTTGCGGGGCCGGGCGCCACCGGGGAGATGAAGCAGTACCGGCCGTCAGCCGAGCCCCGGCCCGGGAGTGCCGGGTTCCTCCCGAGAGCGACCGGCAGCCAGAGCCGTGCGATGCCCCGGCGGCGCTGCGATGGATCTCAGCCTAGTGAGCAGGGGCCGCTGTAGGCGCGGCGGCTCAAGTACCATGTGCCGACTTGAGCTGGGTGTCTGGTCTTTCCTCTAACAAGAAACAAATAGCACAAGGTACCTTTATTTTGACTTCAGGCAGCGCCTTCTTCGTTTAAGATGTAGGTTCTCTTGCAACAGCGGTAACGAGCACTAATCAGTGCAATCATAATAACCAAGTCCTACTCTGAAGCAGTTTTATAGAGTAGAGAGCAGCATGGTGCCAAAAATAAGCGTTATCTGCTAATTACCTGAGATGACCCCCAAAACCCAAGTCAAACTTGTCCTGTTTTTTACCTTATTTCTGGTTTGGACAACGCTGCATGTGGAAATACTGTGTTGCATTGTTCTGGTACATACAACAGGGTTAAAATGTCTTGTAAATGCAACAGGGGATTAGTAGCTAGTTCCTAGTCAGAGCTCAGTTTTTAATTTTCAGTGGAAAATGTGTGTGCTTAAGTTTGGATAAAAGATAATTGCTGTAAGCAACTATTATAGATTTGAAGTATGTGTATCTTTGGAACACTTGCAGAAATAACCCAAAGGAGCAGACCTAATCTAATGTCATAATCAATTTAGAATTTGTAATCTATTACACCAAGCATTAATTCATGAGTGAGAACCCATGTTCTAACAATATTTCCCTAGACTTGTGCAATAAACCCCCAACTTTTTTAAGCATTTCTCTTTATGGAAACAGTTTCTGGTAAGCTTCTTCAAGAGCAATAGAAACACAGGTAGATGGTTCAATACACATATAGCTTTTCCCCTGCCTTCTATAATTTCATTGCAATTGCCCTTTTTTTACCATTCTTCCTGCTGATAGGAACTTTGTCAGTCTGAGGTGGGATGTTATTATTGTGCAGATCATCATTCATTTATTAATGCCCTTCTTTTCCCCATCTGTCTGGATCCATCAGCTGTCAGTTGTCATAGACAATAAACTTCCAGGGATAGGAGGAGTCTTTTTGCTCCCTCTTTACATCAAATAGCACGAAAGCATCTTCTTTATGAGCAAAAGTGCCTAGATTCTGTAATAATACAAGTGATAATAAATATCAGTATAAGTCACAACCATCCTTTTTATTCATGAAACACCTATTTCACAGTTCTTCAGATCTGAAATACTTGATGCTTCATATGCAATTCTAAAGGTGTTTTCTCAAGAAGGTGATGCCAGATAAACCCACTGGAGGAAAATTTGAAATTTCTGAGAAAGTTGCCATGGCATGGAGGGGAGTAATGCTACAATGCCTGGCCCATTCTTTAATGACTCACATATAAATGTGACCTCTACAGAACCTGAAGAGTGGCAATTTGATGTGCAGGAGACAGGTGTCATCTTAATCACTGCTGTCATCTCAGAGAGTGGAGCTTGGAATCCTGGCCCTCTTAGTTCCTTCCTTGGCCTACTTACTGCATCCTGCACCAGGTCAATGTTACATTGTTCTGCAATGTCAAAAAAATATTTAAATTATCCCTGTAAATTTCAGTGTTGTATTTGCTGTCGCTACCACTTATCAACTACAATTTTCAGTAGTTGTCATTCCTATAAAACAGATGTGAGGGGGTTGACCAATGACTTTCAAGTCTATCTTTTATAACTAGAAATGTCGGTACCAAAGAGCTGTGGCATCTTGGGATTTAAGTATTTTGAAGGTGAAGAGTGTGAAGTCCAAGGGAAAGACTGAGCTTAACATGCTCATCTTACTATCCCTCCCTTCTTAACAACTGTACAAATGTGCAGGCAGTTGAAGTGACACAGAGAAAGACAGTAGGGATGTAGAAAATATTGATCATGAGATATATAATTTATTAGTAATATCATGGAATTGCCGTTGAGAGCTAGAAAGCAGTGCCATTTGGGGGTATTCCTTTGGCTTATTAGCTCTTTCAATGCCATTGCATTTTGTAGCTTTGGCTTCAGAAACAGTGCTGCTTTGAAAAAAAGCCAACAAAATCTAAACAGTGAAGGAGGCTCTAGTGGTTTTTGTGCTGTCTGAATAGAAGAGAAATGTGTATTCGGCTTCAAGCTCTGCCATCAACTTCCTGCATCACCTCAGGCAAATCTTCCTTTTGACCTATCACTGCTTTGATTGCTTAGCTCAAGCTATTATGTAACAAATATTCAGAGGAAAGACAGAATTCCCAGAGCTGACAAGCTACAAGCTTTGTAAATTTTGAGCACAAGGCTAAGGAGGTATAGGTCAGAGTGGCAATTGAAAATAAAGTGCACTTTCTGGAGACAAAAAAAGTTACGAGATAATCAGCAAAGCAAGGCTACACCCTGAAGGGGGTATTCGGGGCTGTTTTTTTCCCCCTCCTACTTGGTTCATCTTTTGAGAGCCATTTGTTTATTGTGTGACCAGACTGATCTGAGAAGCCTTCAGATCAATTTTTGGACTTCAGTTGCACTGCTGTAATGAGAAATGCTAACTCTGATTACTGATAAGACTGACTACAGGGCAAGGATTATCACTTCTCCATCAACATGTTCACCCTTTAGCCATTTTTCCCTGGTGATACTTAATCTGACATTTTAGCTGTCCTCATCTCTTCACTCACAGATCTACATCCAGTTTTTCTCCTACAAAACCCATTACTTGCTTTATTTGGATTTCACTGGGTGCTTCTCTTTCTTTGACAAAATAGAATCTACTGCAACCACCTCATTGGCCTCTGTAGAAAAAAAAAAAGCTAAAATATAGCATGTATTACTTCTGTCATTAACCTTCTCCACATTTGCTTCTCAGTCTGCTGTCACACAAATGTTGACTTCATCCTTTCTCTTCCTTCCTCTCTCATTATTCTCTCCCTTCCTATCAAGAGTGCCTACTTCATCCTGTCTTTTTTTTTTCCTGTCTATTTCTTCAAGTCCTTAAATTTCCTCTCAAATCAAACGTAGGTAGTCACAGACCTTCCCTGCCATGAAAACACCATTTGGATTCTCTTCCTGTAACTATCACTTCATCTGTTTCATTCCTGTCATCAGTAACCTCTCCAAACATGCTGTCCAAAACTGCTCTAATTACATCCTACATCTCCTTCAGTATGGCTCATTCCTTCCCCCATCAGCTGGAGCTGCTCACATTGGTATTGCTAGTTAACACCTCAGACACGAAGGCTTGTGTTTCATCATTTGTCTCTTTGACTGATGGGCTGCTTTTGAAACTCTCATTCTTCTACCCAAATCCAGTAAACACTTAAAAAATTCACCTTCCTTTAAAAAAACCCACCTCATTTCCTGATTCTTCACTCTGCTTCTTGGATCTTTAATGCTGAGTCCTCCTGCTCTGCTGCTGAGACTGTACTAGGCTTCCATCTGTGTTTTTAACTCTTAACTCTCTAGATATTGTCCTTGGTGACCCTTATCAACAGCTACAACTCTGAATATCATTCATAACTGATACTTTAATTTGTTGTCCCTATCTTTTTATTCCCAGTTGATGGTGTTGAGGTCTTACTGCATGTATGTAGCAACTCCTAGGCCTAACAGCTTTCATCTGACTTTATGACCTAAAGTCATGTCCTGACAATTATTCTTGTCTCTTGCTGTGATCCCTGCAGCTTTATTTATTCAAAGTGCTGCTGCGAAGAGACCTCTCTCAGGTTTGGCATTTTTGCCGTGTTCCCTTACTTCTTAATCCTCTGGTGTTACATTTCCTCTGTTGCTGAACCAGGGACAATTTTCTTCCCAGTCCTAGAAGGTCTTTGCAGTATAATCTTCCTTCATACTGGCTTATCCTATTGCCGTGTCAGGAGGTTAACTTCTACCTTTCTTTTGTCACCCCTGGCAGACTCCTTTTGATCCCTCTGAAAAGCAAAAGTTACTTCTTTCTGAGAGCACGGAAAGGCTTACAGAAAGAATTGCACCACTTTTTGATGGAAAATTCTTTCCTTTGGTAACAAATGCTTCCCGCTGTCCTTTATACAGACATGAAAATAACAGATTAAATAGCCCAGTCATTCCTTTTCCTTCAGTCCTTTGCTCCTTTTGCCTGGCAGGGGATCTCCTCTGCCTGCTGGAATCTCTTTTGAGTTCTCTTCCCAGCACTTCAGAGATGTCTCTGTGCAGTGCTGGCTGGAGCAGAGAGGCATGGAAGCAGCTGCCAGCCCTGCAGAAAAAAGCTCTGGAGTTGGTGTTGGCAGGAGGTGGGAGCAGTGAAACCACAGGAGTGAGTGCAAAGCATGCCAGTCAGAGTTAAAACACCCATTGATTGACTTCCCCGCTGAACTCTGCAGGGGAATGTGAGAGCTACCGGTCAATAATGGCAAATCCAGGGATTCCCTGTGATTATGGTAAGTGCTGTCATACTTTTTCTGGATTATGAGGAGCAAGAAGCATAATAAATTAGAGGTAGATATCAAATGGAACAATGCATCCAAACTCCCTCCAGCTTTGAGGAAGTCTGAATCCAGTCTTCCTGATTTCAGGCTTTGTACTAATGTAAGATATTGATATGTACTCATATTATTCATCAGTGTTAGCACCAGTAGGTTGAATATTGTCTACTGTCGGTTTCTTTTTGAGAAAAAATGTTATTTTACAATATTAGCAAGGAAAATATATACTGCACAAGCAGTTCACCTTCATCAGTATTGAATGGTAAGCAGAAGAAGCTATTATCAACACAAAAATGAACAAATGAGATTTAAAGGGAGAGTAGCAGCTGTCATCCACACATTGTTTTGTATAGTACTTTTCCAAGCTATGCTGTCAGATGTTTTCTTGACTTCTGTGCATATGTTTATAACAAGTAGGAGAAATATAATGAAAATGAAAATTGATTTCAAGATAATAAACTTGTATAATTGTAAACTTGTATAATGTTTCAAATCCAGATCTAATCCATATCTGGATACCTGTTTATCTATAGGAGCACCGTTGGAAATAAAGCTTGCCCACTTATGGAGTTATAGCTATCTAAATCTGAATGTGTTGGTCATGAATGAGAAAAATGCTATTGTAAAAATTGGCCCGTACAGTAACTTTTTTTTTTTTTTTCCAAGAATGGTGCCCAAAATGGAAAGTTGATGAAATTAGAAGATAACTTGGGAAAATAAACATTTAATATCAGTTTCAAGATGGTGTATCTTTGGCAGAAATAGGCACAGAATTCAGAAGGAGAAGCTTTGCTACACACAAAAACTCACTGCCTAGGGAAGGAGAATCACAGAATCACTGAGACTGGAGGACATCTTTGGAAATCACTAGTCCAAGCACCTGTTCAAAGCAGGGTCAGCAAAAGCCCATTGCTCTGGGCTGTGTCCAGTCAGGTTTTGAATAGGATGGAGATTCCACATCATCTCTGGGCAACCTGTGTCAGTGTTCGATTACCCTCACAGAAAAAAAAAATATTTTCATATGTTTAAATTAAGTTTTCCTTATTAAAGTTTGAACTCATTGCCTCTTGTCCTGTCACTGGATGTCACTGAAGAAAGCCTGTCTTCTTTAACACCCCATCAGATATGCATATGTATTCCTAATAACGTGTCTGAGCCTTCTCCAAACTAATCCATCCCAGTTCTCTCAATCTCTTCTCACATGCCAGATGCTCCAGACCCTTAATCACCTTTGTGGCCCTTTTCTGGACTCATTCCAGTATATCCATGTCACTGTTGTAGTACGGAGCAAAGGACTCGACTGTGCACTCCAGATGTGTCTCGCCAGTACTGAGTAGTGGGGAAGAATCACCTCCCTTAACCTGCTGACAGTGCTTTTCCTAATACAACCCAGGATGCTGTTAGCAAGCAGTATGGCCCTACAATGCTGCTATGCCCTCCAAATTTTACGCTTATCTGAGGAGTAGAGGGATTTTGGACTAATTTATACACCCCTCGACAGCTGTTCAAGTTATCACACTCTCATTAAATGCTTCTCAGGCTCTAATTAGAACATGCTTTTGTGTAGTCCTTGTAATGGGGCCTTAAAAAGCCAGCTCACTATTTCTGTTCAACTCAGTAGATGATTTAGAGGAACTTTTTGGACTGATTTAGATCTTTCAGAAGCCTTTTGTGAGGGTCCAGTATCAAGATCCTGGACAGGGATGAGGCTGGTCAGCTGTTATGCATGAAGAGTTAACAGTCCTGCCACAAGATGAGTAAGAGGTTGAGATGACTGTAGATTTTTATGGAAGTACGTCCAAGGCAAGAAGCAATCTAATTTATACAAGGAATTAAAAATAACAAGCCAGGAGAAGGAAAACAGGAAAAAGTAAGAAGATCTGAGCCACATTGAGTGAAACTCAGGGAGAGAATTTCTAAAGACAGAGAAGATATTAAACTAAACTCTTTAAAGTAAAAGGAAGTGTCATAGTTGCAGCTGACTCTATTGAGAATTAATTAAAATGTTTCAGTTAATCTCAGACACCTTTATTCAGTGTTTCTGAGCTTGAATTCCCTATCTACAGTGTTGTCTCCTTAACATGTATCAGAATTTTCCCATTTCCATCAGTGAGGCCATGATTGCACCTGTATCTGGAAAATAGGGGAAATCATTCTTACAAATATGGCCAAAATTTCATTAATTTTCTGATGCATGTGCAGCAGTACAAAGGTAGTGGTAAGCCCACAGGAAATCCCATAAATAATTACACTGAAGTCACTTATCCTAAAAGCTAAAGGCATTTGGTAAATGCCAAAGTTTGCTATGGCAAGCTAACAAATTGTATTTTATTTGTGGAATTATATTTCCTGTATCTTATATTATCTTGATCATAGAAGGCCCTAAAAAGATTTTGTAGAATACAAAGTAAATCTGGATTATTTCAGTGCCAGTCTAAAGGGAAAGCACATCATTCATGAGGGGTACATTTAATGAACCAACTGTCCACTTTCAATAGCCTGCAATTCCAGTGCTTGGTTATTTGGCTCCCTTTTTATTATCAAAACAGTTTGAGTTTCACTGTTGAACTAAATACATAGCTGTCATTACAAAGGACACCGTGATTCAGAAAAATATAACTACTTAATGTCTTTGTGTTTCACAGATTACACAAACTTTTAAAGGAAAATGCATTTAGCTTCTGTTACCAGTCTGAAAATTCATGCAGTGAGAAATATCACTTGTCATGTGTAAACTGAGAAATATAGTTCTAAATGCATGTAGTTAAAACTGACATATCTCACTTTAATGGCTCCAGTGACCATGGTGATAAAAAACTGAGACACAAGATATATGGAAGCTATATATATCTATTATGTATATATTTAGTAATAATATGCATATAATTAATAAAATAATAATAGCCAGATTAGTATTAAAGCACTCCATCCAAACTCACCCATACAGGTTATTATAATTTTTTTTTTTCATAGATTTAGTGGGTTTTGGATGATGTTTAAATATTAGTTTTCATGCATGGATTTCGTGGCATGTTATGAAGGAGAGCAGGAATGGTCATCCTCATTTTACAGCTGGAATAATCAAGATGTGGAAAGATGAAACAGATTCCTGAAATTCTTGTGGAAGATCAACAGCAAAGTCAGGAAGGGATCCTGGGCCGCCTTGTTCTTGACAATTCTGTTCCCACTGTAGCTGGTGTTGACTTCCAGAGGTTTCTGTGGAAATAGAAAAGGAAAATCTTTTTGTGAAAATGCTCTGTCTCTGTCAAGATGTATGGAATTTCCTGCCAAAACTGCAAAGCCCATGAATGTCTTAGGAGACGTATTTTGCAGTGACAAAATTCAACCTTCTCCATGCTGACTGGCCTTATGTTCCAGCTGAGCTACAGACGTGACTGTGATGGAAGCTGTAAAGATACGTACAACACAAATATATATACTTATATATACTTATATCACTATTTTCAAAATTTATTGTTAGTATCTGAAATAACAAAACATTTTATTTTACCAATGCTCAAATTCAAATAGGATAGAGGCTACTTCACTTCAAGGGCTATTTACTGTTTTGTGTAATCACAGCCCTTTCTCCAGAGCAAGAGTAGGAAAAATTACACATTTTATGCATTGGGGAATTCAAAAGTGTCTATAAATACGGTCTAAAATAATTTAATCTATGACTGTGAACTCATCAGTATCAGAACAGAACAAGGCTAAAACTTTGTCACTTTTTAGGTAAAGTACCCAATACCCATGATAATAGAAGTGTACAAAACACACACAGATCTATTTTTATATGTATATACATGTGTATATACATATGTATACATGTGTATATACATATGCATAAACACAAATAAACTCTTGAAGTATTTAGGTTATTTCACTTTCCTCTTAGTCTGAGCAGTGTGACAGTCTGCACATTTGGCTGACATCCTGTGAAGTGCTTAATCATGTGCTACCCTGTGCTACCCTGTACACATACCTGGTACACAGACAGCCAACGAAGTGAGTCAGCTGTTTAAATTTACCCACATGGTTGATTACTTCATGATAACCAGGAGCACCATATTCAAGTCTCTGCCAGAAAAAGCCCTTAATATAAATCCCATCAACTGGGGAAGGTAATGTGTACCTGCAATTGGCATCCTGCTTTCTGAAAAGACTTTTCTAAGTACTAAATTTGGATTTTCAGTGTATAGAAGCTGCTGCACACCTCTGTGCAAAACAGCAATGACCATTCAGACAAACTTTATAATTATGTGCAAACATGTAGGAAAGGCAACTGTATTGAAGACCATTTGAAAATGGTTTCTATCCATTCTAAGGATGTGGAGAATAAACCTCTAAAAAAGGAGTGACAGGAGATTTCCAAGTTTGAAACCAATTTTGTCTGAGCATCTGCATTCTAATGCGTTTATTATAATAATGTTAAATTATAAACACATTGTCTATCTGTTCCCACTGAAGATATCTTGAAAATTTTTAATAAGTGGTGTTAATTGCTCATATTTACAGTCTCTGGGGAGTCCTTCTGCCAGTATCTGTCGTTTTCTGGAAGTGTCAAGCACTGAGGTATTCAAAATTTAATCTGTCTCTTTCATGACTTGCAGCCCAAATAGAGACAATAAGTTGAACTTTTTCTTCACCAGCCTCTGGTAATGTAACCTCTTATTTACACACGATTGCAGGCAATTAGATAACATATACCCATTAGGCTGCATTTTCTGGAACACAACAGTTCTGTGCAGATTGGTTTAGACATTGCATTCCTTACCAATATTGTCGTCCCGTTTCATGCTTTTTTACTATTTTCAATGCATCAGAAGAGATTTATGCAGATCATGGAGAGGCCGTAAAGGAGAAAGTTGTATGTGTTAAAGAGGGACATGACAGGAGCATGGACTGATAGTTTAACAGTACATGTGGAGTGAAAAGGTTGGATTTTGATTTAAAGAGAAAGTTATGTCAAGGTTTATTGACATATAGGTGCCTGGCAGAAAGTATGTGTAAAAGATTACACTGCAAGCTGTAGGTAGCAGTTGAATTCTTCATACTATGGGAAAGAAAACAGAAGATTTGTTTTCATGAGTGAAGCCAGATGGAGGCCATCCAAATTTATTGCTGTAAAGCAACAATTAGTGATCAGTCCTGTAACTTTCATTGTCACTGGACCAGGTGCCTTGTGTTATGATTCTGAGGCTGTCTTGGGCTGGGATTATAGTGAATATTACAAAAGAAAGCTAAGACTTAACATTTTATCCCAAACTCAAGCTGATGGCAATCTTATAACTTTAGCAGGGTAATTGTTAGCTAAGTATGGCTGAAAGAAGAATGCTGGTCCAGGCAGGATTTGAATTAGTACACAGATGAAAGACTGCATAACCCCTTCGCAGCCACTGAGAAATCCTCATTCCTAGTTTCACTGCTCTAACAGTTTTCTATAGTGAAAGGTCAGCAACTGTTACTGAAAGTTCTTCACGCTGTAGTCCTTCATTTTGCACAGGATCACTTTTATTTTTCTTTGTGCTTGGACTAAAAATCTCAACAGCAAGTCATTGTGACAGTAATATATTTGGAGGAAGTTACAAAAACTGCTCTTAGGATGATGAAGAAAGTTACCTGGACTATTTAATAATCCTATGGTGTTTGGCTTTATTCATACCTGTCTCTATGGAGTGTCAGTTGTCCTGCTGTCTACATGAAGAATGAATGATAAGCCTTTGATATCAGTCTGAGGTAGGAAAAGTGTTGCTACCTGTTATCATTACAAACCATAGTGAATGACTAACAGAGAGAACAATGCTTTAGGCTGTATTTGGAGTTCATGTGTTGAAAAAGTTCAATACTAAGTCTTTTTTCCCACTTTGCTGATACTCGAATCATAATTTATTCCTGTAAGTGGAATGTATTTATTATTATTTTTCTAACAGTTTTCTAACTATCTGCTTTAAGTTTAGGATAATTCTGAAAGTAGAATAAAACTTATTTGACTTGTTTGGTTTGCTTCCTTCAGTTGACATTTCCAAACTGATAAGGCACAGCAATCATACTTCCCTGAAGATCTCAGTGTTATAGAAAAGCATATTACTTAGCCTTTAGATGCAGTTGACCTTATGATGAAATGAGTAAGGAGAGAATTAATGCTCCTTAGTTCTCCCTCTGATCATCTAAGGAAATTTGGCATAGCACATTTTTTTTTTTCCTTTATGCTTACTCTTTCGATGAATTACTGAACTAAGTGTTGTTTCCAGTTCCAGTGTTCCAGTTGTGACATCTGATTATGAGTAACTGTTTTGGGGTGGCAGATACAGATACCAGTTTGTGACATGACTAATTTGCTTTGTGTGGTCCCTGTTGGTGGCCTTCTCAGGCACATTTCCCAGTCCTTCCCCCTTTCCAAACTCCTAAACACCTTTGTTTGTCTCTCATATTTGTCTGCTGAGAACGATTCTTGCATAAGCCATAGGGCAACCTCCTGAGAAATAGTAATTGCTGACAGTAGTTTCTTGTTACAGAGATGAACAGCGTGATTTTCAGGAAGTGGTGGCAGCTCCTAGAATACTGATAGGCCTTTTTTAAAATCACATTTGTCTCTTTTCTCCTCCAGTTCTTTAGTGACTTGACATTGTTTTCTAATGGTGCAGGTGTTTTTGGTTTTGTTTAGCACCGTGTCAGAAGCTGTCAGCACATGATTCATTGATATAATTTTGTGATTATATTATATGTGCAAGGAATTATAGCAAACCATGAAGACTGATATCAGTGGGGACCGAATGGAAATGCAGAGGCACCAGAAGGAACAACAGAAAAATGGCATATGTTGATGATATCTATATTAGCAGGTCTTCAGGATCTCAGTGCATCCATATACAGATTCTCAGGACACCTGGAAGTCAACAAACATTGAGTAAGTCTTCATAACTGCGGGATGAGGAACAAGTATTACACTTCCTTCATAAAGAATACAGAAAAGAACATCCAAACCCAGCATGTCAGCACCAACCTAAGGACAGCCCGGGAGACATGATAAGGACTGAGGAGCTGGCATCCCTCACCTTTTGTATCACCTAAGACAGACATACTGAGCACCTGGGTACTGGTTCATTGTTTTAACATAGTTTATTCTGGATTGGGAGTTAATATGGACTCACTATCATGTATATAGACATGTATATAATTTTAAATTGCTTAAATTCATGTTCTGCAAACTGTAAGCCCGTTGTCAGACACAGCTGACAGATATAGCATGATTGGCAAAAGCAGATTTGACAAGAAAAGTTTATTGCTGAACTGTAGCTATGTTGGAGAAATGTAGTAGGAATACCTCATTTTTACCAATCAGTGTAAAAATTCTAAGAATCTGAACTAGTTAGATACCATGGCATTAACACTGGCCTTTCATTTTGATCATTTTGTGGTAAAAGGTCTTCTTCAGTACTCCCTCTGGATATATTAATGGTGTATTTAATTGTGTATGCATTATGCTCTTCAGGACTGATGGTTCTTTTAGATAACTTCTTGTGTAACTTCTCTAACTTTGTATTAAAACCACTATGTCATATCCATTGTGTATCTTCCTGTAGTTGTGTTTTCAGCTCACCAGTACAGAGAGCTAGAAAAGCATTGATGGTTTTTACAAGAAAACTTTGTGATTCTTCTTGTCTGTTGAAGCAGTCACAATGGTAAAGCCTCAGATCACTATGAAGTACTGTATTATTTCTGTACTACATTCTGTATTATTCACTTATTTTCCAAATTCACTTATTATTCCAAAACACAGGATGAAAATTATATGTTGCTTTTGTTTAGCTGTTTAAATTGGTTTTATATTTTCCCTCAGATGAAAATATTCCTTATGCAGGCCTTATAAAAAACACAGTATGTTTTCTGGTGAAAAGTTTTGGGTGCCAGACTCCAACCCAACATCTTCCCAAGATGTTTAACACTTGTGCAACAGGATTCAATGTTTCTCAGGCCATTTGCCAGATTCTTGCAGGTGTGAATGCCTCACAGAAAATATTTGATAAATATATTTGATAGATTTGATAAAATATCAACCCTGTACCTGAATTTTACAACCTGTAGACAGTGGTGATGACAAATCCCATGGCCTGATTTTATCCCAGCTGGTAGTCAAAAGGCTCATGTTGACTATGTGCTTGAGCAAAATGTAACCAGAGTGACCAGTGATTGCTTGCTCACTACCTCACCAGTTATAATAGGAGTGATGTGCTTAGATGCTTCCTTTGTTTCAAACCACTTTTTCAGCACAGTACCCAAGCCTGGCAAATACAGCTTTACTACAAACATTGTAACTTTCCATCATGTGTACCTGAAATAATGCTTAAGTCAGTGATTAATGTGTAGACTCCCCTCTCCTGGTCAGGTGTGAAAAAAGTGAAACTCCCATGACCACTGAAGTGAGTGCATAATCAGTCACACATGCCAAGACCCCTGGACTTTATAAATCTCTTGCAGAGAGAAAACTGACCACCCAGGTCCCACCTGTCCTGCAGAAGGCAGCAGCATCTGGCCAGTGAAGTGTTCTGCCACAGCTGATTGAGCAAGCAGCTGTATTAAGCACCAGCTGTCAAGTATCATGCTGCTAAAGTTGGGCATGTTTTCTCTGTCATGGCTACACTTTTGTCCCTTAGTACAATGGTCTGTGAGAAAAAAAAAAAAAAAAGAGCCTTGAACATTACATCCAAGCTCTCTCACTAAAAATCCAGCCCTTAAAAGACACAATTGCAGCCCCAGAACTAGCAGTAGATCTCACTCTGTTCTTGGAAAGAAAACATTTTTTCTGTTAAAAAAATTCCTGGTTTGTTAGGACTTTGATATTTCAGATGACTGACCTTGAGCTGAACCTGGTAATGGGCAGGGAGCTGCACTCTGTTCCAGTCTGCTTGACGTCATGAAGTTGGCTCTGGGAGAGATTCTTTTCCTAGTAATGTGTATTAAGGAAATGGGGTTCCAGAAGTTGGCAAAGAATAGCAAGGACTATACAACCTGTGCACCCAGATGGACCCAGGTATCCTGCATATGTCCCAGCTTTCATATAACCCTGATGCATAACCTTGGCTCATACTGCTGTGATAGAGCTGTGAGAAATGTGTCAGAAAGGTAAAATTTTAGATAGAAGTAGGATTGTGGAGACAGGTTTATTAGCTGTTGAAGCATTCACAAGGAAAACACATCATGGAAAGGTGTGAAAGCTTAAAGGAAATACCCAAGGAGGCTGGTTAATTGTAGTGTCAATGAATTGAATCATCATTGTTACTGGTGTTGATAGAGTTGATGGGGATGGTTGCTCTGCAACACCTAGGATGCCTTCCAGACAGCTGCAGAGGATGAGCCCTCCAAGCCTGAAAAGGCTTTTAAGACTGGTAAGCATGCTAATGCCTAATAACTAGGCATTATAATCTATCTGGTTTTTAATTTTAAGCATGTATATTCTGCTCAAAAAGACTATGCTCAACTGAAGATGTCCAGAACTGACCCTGAAAACAGACCAGAACAGCCAAGAACACAAAACCTGGAGGTCAAATAAGTGATTGTGAAAAAGCAATGACTTGCTGTAAATTTGCTAGGCTTCAGGCTGTGGAGAAGCAGGAAGCTGTAGCAGTTTAGCTTGGAGGAGAACTGAAGAGGAGGAATTACCAGCAGTTTTCCACCATAGTCCGGAAAAGAGGTAGTGAGGAATTATACCAAAAGTCCCTCTGTATTAGAACAGTGTATTTAGCATGGTAGACTCTTGGCATGCTCAAACTGTGCACTTGAAAGATCCCTCTCTGTTCTCACAGTTTCTCTGTATTTCTTTCTGCTGAGAGCATATTTCTCCTAAATACTAATAATCCAAAATACTATTTTTTCTTGGTTGCAAAGCAGTAAAACCAGAGGAAGGTACTTCCAAAAGACCCTGATGCATTTTGTCTCTGTCTACATGGTAGCCACAGAAGTTCTCTAAAGAGTACAGAAAAGGTAGATATTTAAACAGTTTGCAAATTCCTAACAGAGGGAAATTCATATTCATAGAGAATATGCATCATGCCTTAACTCAGTGTAATGTTATTTGCTACAGATGTTTATGCTGAGGCTTTACATACTTTCTTATTACATGTTTTTCTTAATCTTACTTTCTTACTGACCCCCAAATTCATTCCAATGCTTATTTAGTTACTTATTGTAAAGATTAGTGTCTTACATTTGGAGGGTCTCCTGTAGGATACTTGTATAGCTGTCTTAAAATTGGTTCTCTCCAGTGGTTGTTAGAATTAAGCACTACCTGAGAAGACAAAAATAAATTTATCATGTCTTACTATTCCTCCTCATTCAATAGCTACTAATAATTAATGTTGCTAGGCATTTAAGATACTTACATTGATATCCCTGGTTATTGACTATTAGATAAACTTCAGCAAGTTATTTTTGTCACTTTACAAGCACAACATTTATTTTTTTTACCTTAATTTTCTTAAGTTTCACTACTCTTGCCACTTCTGCCTAATGCCTTGTCATTTTCTAAGAGTTAAGAAGGAGTTGTTAAGTCACCTTTTTAACTTGTAAACATGTTTCTTTATGTTGGTCTTGGTTTATTTTTTTAAAGTCTTTAATTTCTGAAAATCTTAAGTCCATAGGTTTTCTGGTTTTAGTTCAGATATTGAATTTCATTCACTCATATTGTCCTTCATTTTCAGATTTCCAAGATCTGCTGTTCTTATGTATTACCCACGCATGTGATACATAAAATTTCTTGAAATTTCATTGGAAGTTATTGTGGCAGAATATTTCTGCTAAGGTTTAGACCAAGCTGGAAAATAATTTCTTCTGAAAGAAAACATTTACCATTTGCTCATAACACATTACTAGGAACTTATAACTGTGATTTCTTTCTCTATGTTTTCAGACCATGTGACCCTTGTTTCCACAATTTATGATCTTTGAGGATAAGTATGTTTTACTTGTCCAGAAAATCTAACATCTTCTGCAGCTGCCATGGACTGTGACCATACTATTTCATTTTCTTTCTGAAAACTGATAGATTTATACTTCCTTTATTTTCATTACTGAGTGAGTAATTAGAAAAAGACCTTGAATATGAATATAATAATATCACTGTATTATTAATGTGAAAATAATTTACTTGCTTTCTGGGGATAATGGAGATTTTATTTGATTTTTAAATTATTAAAGCTTACCTACAATGCAGATACTGGCTAATGGACTTTGTTATTAGTTTTCCAGACAATGTGAACTTTTAACTACTACAAGACTCTGGTAAGGCTTGTAGTTAATTGCTTCTTGTCAAGAAGACGACTTTGTGGTGTATATCCCCAAAAGTACATTTCAGACCAATAATGAATTAATTTATTATGACCTTCCTAAACTCATATTCTGGGTTAGATTATATAATTTAGTGCCACAAAGGGACTTCTCTTTTTAAACTAAATTCAATAAGAGAAACTTCTTTTTAAGCAAAAACAATACGTTGGAGGTGGGAAGGATGCCAGATATGGTATGTGATAAATCATTATGCTTGCAAAACAAAGGCCTGAATCCAAAGAATGAACCAAAGAATCATTTTGATTTTTCCATGAGAATCATAGTTTATCTGACCAAAGTGAAATTACAGGGTGTCACATTTGTGCTGCATTATACTAACTTAAAATCAGAGAATGCATTTGATTTAGTGTGAACTCGTTAATATAAACTTCTTAGCACAATAACTAGAGCTAGTTTACTAGTTGTTCTCTCATGTATGAGAACGTGCTTTCATTTTAGTATCCAGTGGAAGATAGATACTGCGAGTAAGAGAATGAATACCCTTCATTAGTAACTAACATTCCTTGGAAACAAGGTGTGAAATTACCAGCAGAGTACAGGGGCAGCACAGATGTACAGATTTACTAGGGTGGGGAAACAAGCTGTAGCATCCCTCTCAGCATCACCCAAGGAGTTTCTGCCCTATGATGTGGTTCACATTGCTTCTACTCTGAAGTTGAATTTATAGATAATTAAGTGCATCTACTTGTAGTTTGTAAAAGGTGGAGGCTTCTTCAGATGAACTTTGTGAAGTACAAAATATTTTCTAAAGGTAGTTAAAATATCAGGTACATTCAGATGCCCTCTACCACTATCACAGAAATAATTTTCACATCAACTCCAGTCATTAAATTATCTTGCTTTTCATGTTGATGAATAGATGTTCAGAGGAGGGCCATAAAAATAGTCAGAGGGATGAAGCACCTCTCCTGTGAGGACAAGCTAAGAGAGTAGGAGTTGTTCAGCCTGGAGAAGAAAATGCTCCAGAGAGACCTTATTGTGGCCTTTCAGTACTTAAAGGGAGCCTACAGGAAAGATGAGGCAGATTTTTTAGTAGGGCCTGTTGTGATAGGACAAGGGGTAGCAGTTTTAAAATAAAAGAGGGGAGATTTAGTCTAGATACAAGGAATAAATTTTTTTACAGTGAGCATGGTGAAACAGGTTTCCCAGAGAAGTGGTAGATGCCCCTGGGAATATTCAAGGTCAGGTTGGATGGGGCTCTAAGGACCTGATCTAGTTGAAGATGTCCCTGCTCATTACAGCATGGTTGGACTAGATGACCTTTAAAGGTCCCTTCTACCCAAACCATTCTATGATTCTGTGATTGTATGTTATGTCTCCTAGAAAGATTACTGCCATAACAGTCAGGAAACCTGAATCATACTCTTTATCACTGGTTCACTGATTTTTTTTTTTTTTCCATGCCCTTGGCAAGTCTTTTGCCTTTTTGTGCCTCAGTTTCCTCTCTGATTTCTCACCGATACAGTTTATAATCTCATTGGGACTGGAACTGCTTTTCGCTACATGATGGCAGAGCATCTTACGGAACAGATCTGACACTCAGAGTATTGGGTGAACTAGTCACACCAGAAAAAGATGCAATTTGAATTTGACCATAGTCACTGCTATTGACTGTACACATACTGTGCAGGCATGCAGGATAATTTTCTTTAGATTTATCCCTAGGAAAATACAAGCAAGCAGACAGTTATGCCAGCATATTTAGCTGCAAGATCATCCTAAACTCACCTGCAAAAAGCTTTTCAGCTGGTGTTACTCAGAATATATATGTGAATGTATATAGATAAAGTAATGGATATATATGTATGTATATATCTTTTTTTATGAGATAAAGAGTATGATAATATTTATAAAACGTTACTGTCATAAACAGCTGTTTGGTGTGGTTTTCTTCCTTGGTATTAAAACTGTTTTGTACCGAGAAAATGTCAATTCATGCACCTGTATCTCTTTCTGTCTTAAAAAAAGACACAACCCAAAAGCACGAAATATAACATTGTCTGCATATTTAGCAGAAATGTGTCCCTCTTTGCTTTAGAGACAAGGACTTGCAGAGTTCAGATTTCCTAACATTTATGCTTTTATAAAACATTTGAGAGGTCTAGTGCTCTGCCTTTTCTTTTCTCTGTGCCTCATTGTACTAAAATGAGGTATTATGTCCAGTTGCAGTCTTGCTTCACAGTGGTCCACATCACAGTAACAGATGTCAATGTTTAATTCTGTCTGTAGCCTTAACTGATGACAATGCTCAATGTAGAAGTACATTTCAGGGCACTGAAGATGGACCAAGGATTCTTATTCTTCAGGGAAATGATTAATTTTAAACTTATTTCTTTCCATGTGTCTATATTTAGTGTAAGAACAAATCATTTTCATATAATTTTCTGTTCTGGTTACAATCTTAAGGGTGTCAAGGGAATGGATAAATGGATAAATGTTCTGCTATTTTCTCTTTATTATTATAATTTTTCTCACAAGATTGAGAAAAAAGGGAGAATGTAATGAGAATAAAAATGCACAGTATTGAAGCATTAAAATTTGGTGATAATTCATCCCTGGGACAGACTACAAGTACAGAATGCAGTGTAAGATATATTCATTCTCCTCACAAAACCTGTAGAAGGAGTAAGAGATGGTATAAAAATAATTTACTCTTTATGACAGTCGTCCTAAGGCAACAGTCTCATGTCATCTTAGAAATGTCCCTTGTGAAAACACAGCTGTTGATATTTTATTCAAAGGTACTCATTAGTTCAGATTTATTTCTAATGTATGGAAACAATGCTAGATTTTGTTCATAGGTCATTAATTCTACTTTAAGAATATGAATATCATTTTTTCTGTCAGACTATTTAAAAGGAAAGGATGTCTTCACTCCGAGTTTCTAGTTGTTGATGATATAGGAGTTTTTTATGATGCGATCAAGCAAAACTAAAAACAATCAAGTTTTGACTTTTCCCTGTGTGGGTTTAGTTCTGAAGTACTGTATTATTTACATAAATGAGAATAGTAATGTTTCAGTTTAGAACTCTGGCCCTTGATTTAATCCTAGTGCAGCTACCAAGATGTGGAATAGTACATTTTTTCCTAGCAATGTTGGCATGAGCTTTGTGAGCTTGAAATATGTCACTTGAAATTACCTGTTCACACAAAATTTAGCAACAGTGAATGCTCAAATAAAAAAAACTATTAGAGCACAGAGCATTATCTTTTTTTGTAAATTGTTTCAATTGAGTTTAATATAGTTTTACTGAGAAATTGTCCCAGGAAATTTCCTGTTAAGTGATTAACCAAAACAATAGACTTTAGTGTTAAATAGTATTTTCCTTGTGTTAGAAATCTCAAGGTGCACTTCCAGAAAGATTTAGGCACTAGAAATGCTGTAATTGTCTGAGTGGATGATGCAGCTGCTGTATGTTCAGCCATAGTTTGCACAATGTTGGTGAAGCTTTTTTTTTGTTCAAAGACAGAGGCTTACACAGACCCTGGACTAAGAATGAAGGGATAGCTAAGCTGTCCTTTGGACAGAGTATCAAGGAGATGGAACAATGGTGTCCTTAACGTCTATCAGCCAAAGCCTACCTCAGAGTTGCAGAAAAACAGAGATTGTATTATCTCACTGATGGTTGTCATGAGACTAATTTGAAAGAAATCTAAATCTAGTCATCTGTCACCCTGAAGGATCTATGTAGTAAGGTATTTAAAGTAGCTAAGATTAGAGCTGCTTTATTTGCAATTTAAATGTGCTACAGACTGTTTTTTGGAAGCATATATGAGAGTCCTAGGATGCGAAGTGTAATTCAGTGGGGGGGTTATAACTGAATTGTATTAAGGTAGTATTTCTCAAGCTATCTTTTTGCCCATATTTGGCTTTCCCCCACATCTAGTTTTTAAGTGAAGGCTGAGATGTGTGTACGCAACCACCAACCCACAGCATGGTCCGGCTGCTCTCTCTGTAGACCTGGCACAGTGCTGGTGTGGGATGGCTAGGCTGCCTTCACTGTGCTTGGCCATCTTCTGCAGGCAGTGCTTGCTCTAAGTGCATCTAGAGCCAACACCCACAGAAGAACATGTTTATTTATATATTACACCAGAGTTAAACAAATTAAACACAAGCCATGTGTAAAGGTGCAGGACTGCAGATCTCTGTATGGTCTGGGGAAGAACTTTCCTCTAACAGCTTATTCATGGGCAGGAACAGGGCTTGAAATGTGCCTGTCTGCAGATTGTTCCAGAGGGCTGACACTAGGCTAGTCCTTCCTCAGCCAACATCTTATAAAGAGCCCTGTCCTTGGCCTGTTGGTCTCCATGCTCACTGCAGAGGATTGATTCAGGAGTTTGGATCCCAAGTGGTTAAAAAACTCTGCAGCTCTCTGTGGGTTTTTTGGGATCTGATTCCAAACTGCCATTGGTTCCCATGATCATACCAAGCAGCATTTACAAGATAGGAAACCACAATTTAGAATCACAAATAATCAGTTTCCCTTCTCTTTACTGCTTTGTGAGGATGACTTGAAGGATTATGATAGTGCAGGGTCCAAATGGAGATTAACATAGTTTTCTTTCCTAGTTAGCAAACCAAGGTACTCTCATCTCTGTCCTATCACAGGCTCTTCTGCTTTCATTCTGGGGCATGGCAAACCTATCCTGTGTTCTTTAGCTGCTGTGAAGTATACCAAGCTCTAGATGCTGTAGCTGACAAAATACTGTAGACATAATGTCTCTCCTCAGTATGGGTGGTTCTAAAAATGATTATCTTTGTACAAGTACTACAGATTCAGTTCTATCCTACTCGAATTACAAGCCTGCATGGTAGGAACAGCATCAGGTAGAAAACATTGATAGAAAAGATTCATCCACCATTACTTGAAAAAGGGAGGAATTTTAATCTAAGAAAAAAAAGATATCTGGGTGCTATCAGTTTAACAAGGTTATTTCAATAACTCCAGTCTCACCCCACTATGTTGAGATCATTGAGTGGTCCAATACTGCTCAGTCACTCAAATGTACACCTCATTCTTGCCTTGCAGGCTGCCTTTGAGGCAAATCTGGTCCTGGCACCACCAGCAATTTTTGAGATATGCTCAGGCAGATCCCTGTATCCCCAGTGCTGTTCTTGTTTCTCCATCATAAAGTGATGACAGTTATGCCTAGCTACTATCCAGAATATTTATCTAAAAGCTCTTCCAAATGCTTTAGATAATTAATTAGTAAAGCTTGTTCACCATTTTTAATGTAGTCCATGTATCACTATTCTTCTTTATAACCAATATATTCTTTCAGCTACATCCCCCAAGCATCAGACTTGTTCAGTAACCAAAAGCAGAGGATATGCAGTACAGTAAAGCATGGAGCATATGTGTTAGAGATCACATCAAGGATAACTTAGGACAAACAATTGGCTCAGGTGCCAAAACATAATGAAAAAAAATCATAATGAAAAACAATGAAGTGAGAAAAGGGCATTCAGCAGGGCAGAATATTTATCCCCCAATTATAGCAACATGCTGTTTAGTTTGGTGACTATAAAACCCATGTCAAACTAGGATGCATCTCTTTTCCAAGAGAGAATATGTTTGTGTTAACAATAAATGATCATTGCTTTTTAACAGTGAAGCAATTCTAATCAGATGCCAGAATGAAGACAAAGGAGGCTGAGTTTATTTAACTTCTCTCATGTAAACAACGGGTCATAATACAGCAACACACTAGATTTTAGATTTCAAATGGCAGTCAGTGTGTCTTCTACAGAGTCAGCAATAATGTCAAAACTTCTTTCAGTCAGCTACTGGCATATACGAAGAAACTAATGATTGTGGGAAATTGTTACTCTGTAAAGCTTGGAACTGATGACCTTAATTTCTTGGTAGAGATTAGATACTAGTAGAATGATAATTTTAATCTCAGTACTTCTCCAAAATCCTACTAACAAGAAAATGCTATAATGAAAATCCATATCATCTAATCATATTGTCAATAATAATGAAAATGTTTCTGTTCATCTTCATGAAAATGGGTTAGATATCTGAGTGTCTCTGTATAGAAGTTGCCAGCTAAAGTGCATTTTTTTTTCTGGAGATCTGTCAAACCTTAACACAGCAGTATGTTCCTTCTGCATGAGATGAAACAGCTACACTGCCAGTAAGAATATGTCAACATGGTAAATTTTCGCCTCTCTGGAAGTGGGCAGCTTGATGATTGCAGCCTGATTGTGACACTGAGGAACATTACTGTCGACTCTGCTACCTCAGATCAGAGAGGAAACACAAAGGTATGTCAGACTGGATAATCTTTTAAATGGCTTTAAAATGCAGATGGTAGTTTCGCCCTCTTGGAAAACAAATTGCATGTCAAGGGTATGACTATGCACTAAATAGCTGTGTGGTGGTAGGATGCTTTTGTCTCTGTTCTAATTTGGTTCCGGTATAACAAATGCACATACTGAATAATTTGGATTTGCACTTCCTGTATATTTCCTTGTTAGAAGGTTTACAGGTAGGTCGCTTGCATCAGCAGCTGCAGAGACGTCTCCCAAAGCTAGTCCCTGATAGCTATCTCCTCGCAAGGGCAACATTACTTCTTTTGTATGTCCATTAGCATGTCTGTCACAGGGGAGAGGCTGTGAGTGTGTTTTCATTGCTGGTATTTTTATTTTTAAGGTGCCTTAAATAAGACTATTTTTTTTCTAAGAAGAAAGACTTCTTGAAGGATATTAGAAATGCCTTATTTCATGTTACTTTCCAAAGAATACAGTAATAATTATATAATAATATTTTGTAGTTCTGTAGAAGTTTGTTTGCTATTCCTAAAGTGCCATAAAAACATTTTCTAATGTATGTCTTTAGACAAATGGATAACCACAAATCTAGGCCTGAATATCCTGCCTTTTGTGTTGGCTTTGCCCTTGCAGAAGTGCTAATTTCAGTAAAGAAAATGAGCCTTTATTTTTTCCTGTCTGGTGGAGGGACTGGCTTCCTCGGATCCCTGCCTGTGCCCATTCCATAATTCCAGGGTGGGCTGGAAGGGCAGTACAGGCAGTAAAGCTTGGGGACATCAGTGACAGAAAGTGTCAGCGCATAAGTCCCTGAGATATAAAGATTTCCCTGGGTTTTCTAGGCAGTAGTAGCCCTCACATCAGTGCCTTGCTGAGCCTGGATGAATGAAGACATCACAGAGAGCAAAGCTGTGCAGACACTTTTTACTTCAGTGACAGTAAACACTGTATGGTGAAGATGTGGCCAAGTAAGAGCAATCTGGAGACGGTCTTCATTATCATGAAAACAGCTGGGTGTAAGCAGCCCCCATAGAACTCAGTGCTCTTGTTTTCTAGATACTACTTCTGTGAACATTTGCTATGGTTGCAGCTCTATCTAACTGTGGGGATAGGGATGGGGTAAGGAAGTATTTGGCATGTATTAAGATGGTGAATCTTTAAGAAATTCTAACACAGTTGTTCACACCTGTATGCAACACTGGCTTCGCTAAGGAGTTTTGTGCGAAATGGTATGGGTTCATATTGTATGTGACATAAGGACCGCTGCATGTCAGAGAGGCTGCAACTTGCTTGGATTTGATACTAGAAGAAGCAGTTATAACAAGGCACACCAAGAGCATCACAGTGTCAGGTGTGGACGGACATGCCTGTAGGCATCCACGTGTTGAACACCCCACCGAAAAAGCTGCAACCTGCAGATGTTTCAGGAAAACTCAATGTGTCTGCACTTGCCACTCAGGACCTTACACACACACTTTAGATGCAGATTATAAGAGTGAAAATCTGCTCCTAGAAATATGTTTTGGCAGCAGAAGCTGAGGCTCATCATGGCCAGGAGCCACCTCACCCTGTAATAGGAGTCGTTGTACCCACTGGAGGGATCCTACATCGTCAATACCAATTTTCTCAATGGAACAGCTTGATTTCCTCCCATTGTGCTTGTAATAGCTTAAGACTCAGGATAAGAAATAGGTTTTATTTCAACAATCACAACATTACAGAGATCTTTCAGTCTTGCTCATTGTTGCTGTTAAATTCAGAACACATAAAGAGGCAATAATAGGGTGATTTTTTTCAGTGTAATTTACAGCTGCTGAAGGTGTGAGCCTCAGATGTGCAATTCTGATATAGATACCGCTATTGGTGTGCTCTGTTAGAGGCTGAAAAAGTTTTAGTATGTTTATTTTCTCCTACTACCTTGAGCCTTTGGGAAACTATGTCCATTTCAAACCAGCTTGGGATAACTCTTGAACTTGCTGGAACTTTCTGTGTTTTCTTTCTTGTTCTTCATTCTCTAAAATTTGCATACATATGATTTTCTGTATTCATGTTCACCCTATTTTTTAGGATTTGTTTGAGAACTTCTCCTCACTTTGCATGTTGCCAAGTAAACTGAAGAGAAACTACCTTGTTCTTGCTTAATTTAAGTTTTGCTTATTAAGCTCAGCCAGTTCTGAATACTAGCAAGCTGTCACTTCTCTGCATAACCTAGAAATCATCAACACATTTAAATAAGCTCCTACAGAAATTACGTCATCTTTTCTGAATTTCCTAGTGGAGGTCCATTAGCTGGCAAGAAGACTGCAAAAAAATCCCTCCTAGCCTATATTTATTTCTTATATTTATTTTTTTCCCCAGGATCATAATTGTTGATATACCAACATTTAATTGGTGTGGTTTATATATTTATCTAACATCAGGAAAAAATTCCCACTACTCATAACTGAATCTTAAATTCTTATCCTTCTTCACAATTCTCAAGAAACTATGTGCACTGGCATTTTGTATCAAGACATAAATGTCTTAGTCCAGGCTCCTTACTATAGGATCTATATTTGAATCTATGCTCCTCAGTGTTCATCTCAGTGCTCTTTTGTCCAGTAATTAATTTGGTAGATGGTGACCCCTATTTTTGTAACTTCTTCCTCAGCATTTTCTCTCTAAGTCAGATCTTTTACTGTTAGCAAGTCCAAATCTCTGCAGCCCTAAGGAGGTCATTGTTCAGCTGGCAACATTTCTTTTGTTGGCTAGAAAGCATTTGCTGATTTTCACCCTTGTTTTTACCTCCTCACTGTGAGGGAATTGATTTCAAAGGCCTGATTGCCTGCTTACCATCCATTACACTTTAAAAGATACAATTTTTTTTGCTAAATCACCATTCAAAGCAGTATTTTTACTATTATTATGTATACTGAGGTCATAACAGAAGAATCATGTAGTTAGCTATGAAAACAGAGTCTGCACCATTTTCCTCACAAGTAATTCTATGCTTTGTGGCATATTTTTAATGTTTCTCTGGAACTTAAACAACTGTTGAGCAAGTGTTGTTTGATTATTACAAGAACAGGGCTTTTGGCAAGAATTAAGCTTAACGTTGGCAAGTTGCTTGATAATTATTGGGGTGTGAAACTCAACGCAAATACATGCATTACGCAGGGAGCTGAGTTTCAAACCACATTTACAGTTATGTGTTCTTCTTGGAAGTGATTCTAGAAGCTAGAGTTGTGCTATTTAACATGAAAAATAAAATTAGAATTGATAATATTTATGGGTGAAATATCTAAAAGTGTTAACATTAATTTCAAAAATAAAGTAACCAATATGTGTAGGAGATCTTCATCAGCTACATTTGTTGATGAAAATCTTCCTATTCCTTTCCTTTCTCTTCAGCTATTCTGCTATGATATTTGTTGGAAGAGTTTCCTTTTTTTTTTTTTTTTTTTCCCCTTCGGTAATTTAATTGTAATTCTGTTCAGAAATTTCAGTGAAAACAACCATTTAAAATTTGGTGAGGGTTTTTTTTCTTAAGAAAGATGACATGTATTTACAAAGTGAAAATGGAAGAATTTTCATCTTTGAATAGAAGGAAAAATTCTTGGGTAAAATATGAAGGAAAATACCATAAGAATAAAATGAAACTAAGTATAAACCAGTCATTTTATACTGTTGTGCTGGTATGTGCAAAAAGCAGGATGTTAACACTGGTATCCAGGAGAAGTTCTAATCATGGAGCACTGTTCTCCAGAGAATGGTGTCTGGACAAGGAAATTCACTGTTTGGTAGCTTCATGTCACTTGACAAGACTTCAGTTTTGTCCAGCTGGGCATAACTTCTTACATAAGGGCTGCTCCCACTTCTGATTTCCTCCACCTTCCTCTGTCCTGTGTCTTTCTCTTCCTTCTACCCCCACCAGAGCCACAGTCATGTTTAACTGTGTTATCAATTACTCACAAGTGAGGAAATCTCTGGAAGATATTTAACCTCTTTTTTATTGTGATTCTGGAAAATCTGGGTTTGGGTGTCTTTTTCTCTCTACTGGTCATTGGGTGAATAACTCAAATTTTGATGTCCCAATTTTTAAATGTCTTAAGTTATAGCAAATGAATCTTGCCCATCATCTCTGAAATCAGAAGTTGTACTCCTGGGAGAAGTTTACTGCTGTAGAGTACAGATGGAGAATAATATGCTTCTAGTAAACAGGCTTTAGTGGATCCAGACTCAAGATACGACAGGTACTCTTCACATTAACAGGAGTCACACTGCTACAACATCACCAGGCTATCTTTGAAATAGCCTTTTGCTCTCAGAAAACTCTGGTTTATCATCTTTACCTGGAGTTTGCAGATGTTTAGACTTTCACCATGAAAAAAGTTGTAAGGACTGTTTTCCCCAAAAGCTCAACAAACTAGTTTGAGAGATACTAGAGATATAGTTTCTTGTGGTATGGAGGAAAAAATGATGAATGTGAATGTGGTTATTTTTTTGTTTGTTTGTTTGTGGGTTTTGTTTATTTGCTTGTTTTTTGTTTGATTTGATTTGGTTTGGTGTGGTATTTGTCTGCTCAGACATTCTTGCCTGAATGTCTTAAGGTCTGGAGATTTTCAAGGCAACCTAGGTCAGCATATGAATTTTAGAGCAGTTGGAAAATTTGATTGTAAACAATAAGATCATCTTGACATTGAATGTGATAGTGCTATGAACCAGTGAAAGCTTCTGTATTCATTCATGGAATGTATGGATAAATGTTGTATTTTGAAAATTCAGTGGGTGTTTTTGCACCTGCACACAAGGATTTTGATTTGTATTTCCATCTTCTTTTAGATTACTCAGGAGGTAATGTTCTCAACAGAAATGCCTGTGTTCCCTTCAGAAAATGACGGCTCTGGTTTGACCTTCTTTAAAAAGAGACAGTGTAATCGTAAAAAAGTGCATCAGCTAAAACAGATGCTGTAAAAAAAATAAAAGATTAGGTGGGAGTGGCTGTTCTAGGATTATTCAGTTTTCCAACTAAATGGAATAATTTAAGTATTTCCATTAGGATCTAAGGATCAAAGATCACTAAAACTATGGAACCTTGGTTTATGTGCAGAGGCGTGATTTTGCTGATAATGGATTCCCGAGTTGGGAGAGCTGAACAGCCAGATATTGAATGACATGGAGAATAATATAGATAACTGTACCACATGTATAGCTCAAAATCTTAAATGTTTTGAGGTAGGAAAGATACTCCTGTGTATAGATTGAAACATATGACTATGGAGACAAGACTGAAAAAAAGTACATACAGTTGAGTAGATTCTTCTGATCTGCCGTGGGGTACTGTCTTCAGAACCAAGCTCTCTATGTACAATGACATTATGCATTGCATGCATTTGCTACCTGTTCACCATGTACACACTTATGTCATAATGTATTATAAAGCAAAGGATGATAGAATTCTTATAGTAAGACCATATGTTAAGACTTGCACAAGTCTCAAAATTTATCATGTTTTAATTTTCAGACCTTGCATAAGTTATTAACATAGGTCGACAATGTATTTCTAAAGAATGTAAGGGCTTTGCTGATATGGGAAAAAATATGTGTAGATGTGTTTTATGAAAGCAATGTTCAAATGCAGACTAGTAACATAAGACAGACTTCTAGACTTGTATTTATAATTAAATCTGGGAGCCACTTCATAGTCAGATGACAAAGTGCTGAAATGTGGAGAGCTGAAAAAAATTGGAAATTGCAAAAGGCATAAGATCATTTGGATACTCTTTATATTTGCCTGAACTACAGAGAGAAAGTCGTGTTTGCTTAGAGATGTGTTCATATGTGTGCTTACCATTCTGAAATCTGAAATGATTTTGACTGAGAATACTTTGTCACCAGTTTTATGAAGTCTTACATTGCCCATTATATAACAAAAGCATTGGATCAGCTAAGTGTGGTTAGAGAATCTCTAAGCAAAGCTGACAAAAGGCCAATTCTCCTTCAGCTTTACACAGAGAATCCTTTGACTTAATAGGTTTGTTCCCATGTAATTGAGGGCAGGACTGTGGCAGAAGGGCATACTGGGAAATCCATTCTCCTGCCTTCATAAATAAGGAGTTGATTCTGACATAATGTGATTCTCACATAATAGATGATTGTCACTTACGATGCAAACCCCACCATTGTGGCCTCCTCTATATAAGGCTAGAATTGAGCCCAGTGTTTCTATTTTAAGCACTGAAATATGGGGTCTAATTAGTGATGTACTTATGTATTATTTCTACACCAGAGAAATAACTCTTATAGAAAGCTTACACTTGTGTAACATAGGTTTATTTAGCCTTTCATAGATGTATTAGCTAACTATTGCTTTTATGGTTCAGGCCATGGATTATTAATTGAAACAGTAAAATAAGCAATCATCTTTGGTTGCCATAGCAAAGCTACCCAAAATATAGTTGCTGAGGAAACCATACTGAGAAAATGCACAATATATAACCTAATAATGTTGGTATATAGCTTTAAGACTACAAGGATATAAAGTATACTTGTACTCTTGTTGAGAGATTAAGTATTGAATCTGATACATGCTTATTAATTTCTTTTTGAAAGTTGTCCTCTTGCATGTGAAGGTATACCTTATTTAACTATCAGATATGTTATATGCCTGATAATCTTTAGGCTATGTAATGATTTTTAAAATAATTCTGCTTCATTAATGGAAGAAATAGACTTTGAAAAATGATTATAAATGGGTGAAAAGTGAGCAAACATCATAATGATAAATGCTGCTTTTGTAATACAAATAAAGAGCTGCAACAATAAGAAAAAGAATAATTAGAATTTTTCCTTACGGCATTGTTGGAAAAGGTTAGAATGACCTGCCACATCCAGGCTAGGTCCTGTAACGTATAGCATATCTTTTCTGACAGAAGCATGTATATAAGCCTTTTTGATATGCTTCCAGTATGGAGGATTTCTCAACCTTCCCATGCAACCTGTTCAAGGGCAGCTGAAACCTAATACATGCTAGACAGAGCAAAGGGACTATTTCACTTTTCTTCACATTCCCTAATTATAAATCCCAGCATGGCTGAATGTCTTTTTCTTGGGAGTAGGACACTGTTCACTCATGTTCAGTTTGTGATCCACTGTAATCCCTAAAATCAGTTTTTAAAGAACTGCTACCTAAATCAGATGTACATGCTGCATTTGTGCAGTCAATTATTGCTAAGAATAGCAACCTGCATTTATTCATGGTGAATTGTTTCCTGTTCTTCAGTAGATCATTTCTTTCTTGTTAAGAATATTTGAATTCTGATGATGCTAGCCAAGGTATTTACAGCTCCTTTTAGTTTTGTTGTTCATTAATGTAATAACTATAATAATGGAACAAAAAGAGCTTAAGAAGCCTTTCTATTTAATCTGCAGACTGTTAATGAAAAGGTTAGTTAGTACTAAAGCCAGTGCATACTACAGTGAAACTTCAATACATCCATCTACTTTTGACAGCCATCTACTGTTAGCTGCTCTCTAGCCTCCAGTTGTCCAAACAGTTTTGCATCATGCAATAGATCGAGCAAGACTGTATTTCTTTAACATGTGTATGACAAGTCTGTCCTGCTAGATTGCTTTCCCTAGACATCCAGGAGGCTGAGACTTCCCATTACCTGAAGGACTCATACTTGCTTCTACCTCCTGCAGACAAAAATCTCCCTCGGTGCAATTTTCCTTGTCTGTAATCAACTGCTCCCCATGACTGTACCTGCGCTCTCTTATTTTCTTAACCTTGAATAAACCTTCCTTCAGCTGGTTCAACTTTATCCATATTCTGGGTCTCCAAGCTTCCAACTTGGTGCTGAGTATGCATGCTAACATTTGCCTACTCTTAGTGAAAAAGCTATATCCTTTAATATTGACAAGTGAGTCATGTAAGATTTTCCACAACATATATGCTATAACTATTTAGTCACATCCTTAATCACGTAGTAAGATTTCCAGCTCTTCTTATTTAGCTTCACAATTCTGGCAATGAGATGCAGACATTTAGGGTATTTAGCAGATCGACTCACCATCCTCTCTCTTTCCTATGCCCTATTATGGATAGGATTAGCTTTTTCATCTGAGTTTAGACCTTTCCCAAGGCTGATGCTGGTGCTCTTGTGTTTTGTCACAGCTTCTTCACAACAGAATAGCATGTGGCATGAGGAAGACACTGCCTTTGCCCAGCATCACAGGGAAAATGACCATGGAAGGAGTCATGACCCTCCTGACAATGCAGTCTTCATGACTGTGCACCTACTGCTCCTGCCTAACCCCAATCCTTCAGCTTTTCCTCAGGACCTTGCAAATATTCCTGATCCGGGTCATACCATGTCTGGGCAGGAGGGGGCTGTCAAGTGAATGGGGCTGGGAATGTGACTGGGGCAACCCAGTGCCACATGGAGCTGTACCAGAAGAAAGGTCTGAGGCCCCACCAGGATGCCCACGAGGCAGTTTGGGGTCAGGATCAAGACCATCAGCACACAAGGCTGGATGAAGGCAGACCTGCAAGGTGCCTCCAGCAAGCACCACACGCTAGGGCCTGGGCTCAGTGCAGGTTCCACCCTGGGGGAGGTAACAGAGAAGGTTTTTCACAATTGGCTGTTTTCTGTGAAGTTGGATCCTAGGTTACATGGCTGCACCAGATCAGGGCAGACCTTGAGCATACAGAGTTAAACCCCAGAGGAGGGCTACTGTCATGGTCTGATTGGATCACTCAGATACAGGACAATGTATTCTGTAACTAAAGCTTTACTTTATGAGTTCATTAGGAAAGAAAACAAACGCAATAAACCAGGGCTCAATCCCCTTCGTACAGACTAGGTTAACACGTGAATTCTCTAATTCATCACTTTACTTATGAAGTTTCTAAATCACAAGTTCTCTAATTCAGAACTTGCAACTCAAAACTCGTAACTTGTGCACCTATGAGCAAAATAGTTATCTTGCCAATAGTGAGACTGCTCATTCTTCCTCTTCTGCCATGGTGTGGTCATCCCCTGTATTGTACTGGGAAGTACAAAAGTCTCATTGGTCTAGATGTTGTTTGATCTGCTTCAAAAACCTTTTGAACAAGCTGACATTTATACCTTGCAGCTTGGAAGTTTGGTATATCCCATTTATGTGAGTTAGCAGATTCTGAAGAAAACTGCCAGTCAATCAATATGCAAGGATTGTGGCTGCAGGAGACAGCAAGCTGCAGGTGGCAGTGGCTGTGTAATGAACTTTAGCCCTTTCTGGCCACCATGTCCAGCCAATGTGTTGCCATCCCTTTGACCTAATGGCTCCGCTCCCAGCATATGTCAGGCCTTGGCACGGGCTTTATGTTATCCAAAATCTGAGCAGGAGTTGAATGAAAGCTGCAGCTAGAAGACAGAGTCTGGTCAGGTCAATGACAGCCTGTTGGTGCTCCTGAGCCATGGTAGGTTATTTATGACAATATCCTTAGTGCTCCTGTGGAAGACAAATAAGGGACACAAAATCCTTGGACATCTTTGTTACTTCTGGAAGGCAACAGAGTTCTTGATCTCTGGGTGGTATCAGGGTTATGTTGTGGCAGGGACATGCTTTAAAACAAGAAGTTGCTTCACACAGAAAACTGGTCATCCACAGACTCATCAAAAATTTTATCTGGAAACTTCATTAAGAAATTTTAGGAAGCTGAGCCTAAGAGGTTGTACAGATTTATTGCTTTAATGCTCCCTAAGCAAAGCCTGAGTAGTCTGGAATGATTCTGAATTGTGTCAATGAGTGACAGATTAAAGATTCCCTGGGTACTGTGTACAAAGCGACACTGCTGACCCGAATGGTTCCTTGAAAGCTATTCTGGTTTATTCTGTCAGTGATCCACAGATAATAGGTCTCTGGGGGACTTTTGAACCAGGTTTTTCAATTCATGAGGCAGTAAGGATGCTCTGACTTGCCAAGTCTAGGCAAACTTTGGCACATCTTGAAGCATATATGAAGGGCTTGAAGCAATGTCTCACAGACTTTTATTGAACTTGTAACAGATTTAAAGGAGGAACAGTCAGGAAATGCAGTGATTCTGGACAGCAGAAAGGCATGAGTGGGAGGGAAATCATGCAATGCTCAGCCAAAATCATAACTGTGGAAACAATTTTCAGGCACAAAGGTAAAGAAAATTATTTCATATATTTTCAGTTCTTGCAATAGCTGAAAAATGTTGTGTCAAAGTTTCTCATTTGCTGCAGACTCGCAGTAGAATATATTTACATTCTTCTTCCAGAGTGAGGAGTAATCACCCAGTAATTCCTCAAGCAAACTTAAAAAATGACTGTTCTAATTATTGAGTGATAGGTAGCATATTGATAGTTTTGTTTTATGCAATTAAAAAATACAGAAGGAAAATTTCAAAGTTAATTGCCACAGTTTTATGCAATGATGTCATATGGAAGTAGGAAACAGCTCTGGAAACTAAATAAAATCTGTCACCAGTGGAACTTGTTACTGGAAAAGGCTTATCTCAGATAAAACACTTCTGCTTATTCAATCCTGTTAGCATGACCTCACAAAAACTGATATTATCACATAGTCATGTCTTGTTTCATGTTTGTATGCTCCCAAATTTAATGCTTACATTAAAAACCTGTTATTAAATAAACAATAACAAATGCATTTATTACATAGCATGTTCTCATTACTTTTTTAAGATAACTTTTTTATGAGTAAACCATGGAATTACAAAGACTGTCCTTTAGAATAACAGTTCAATATGTAAACTCCAGTGGATCATTAAATGTTTTTGCCAAATTCTGTATTTTCAGAAACATAAATTGCAATTTAGAGATCTAGCTACACTTTTGGATTAATAGGTGATTAATACTGTTCATGAATTGTTATTATTCATGAATTCTTGCTATTCATGTTTGCATCCTTGTTTATTCAACTGAAATAAGATTACTTTGGAATCTGGACTGAGCTCACTACCCTTAGTTTGCATGGAGTTTCTTTGCAAACAGATTCCTTATTTTTGAAGCTTGCTTGTTTGTGATAAATCTATGAATCCTGACGTGCTGCTTAGTCTTTACTTACACATCATTAGAGTATGGTTTGGATGTTTTAAGAGGAAATGTAATAACTACTGTGACTTTAAATAACAAATGACAATTCAGCAGTGTACCCTTTCATAGCGATACATACCAACTATCAACAAATTGGATTGCTGTCTTCTGTCAAGCCATTGATGTGAACGACAAGTGTCACTCATCCTTAGTGTCCAAAGTGGCATAGGCACAACTGGTACATGATACTTGTGTCTAGTCACATGAGGCATTTAGTGATTGTGTGGTCTGCAATAGCTAAAATAGACGTGTGAGGAAGGTTGCATTGAAATGCATACTGCAAACCTCTTTTTCTGATCTTTTCCCATTGCATGAGCACTTTCTGTTCTATTAAATTCTCTATTAAATGAACATTGTGTCCTGAAAGAATTACAGCAAGAGGAAATTATTCTCACTTATCACGTTACAGAAATGCCAAGCTTCAAACAATAATGTAAAATTATTTTTCATGGTAAGTTTCTTCATGTGAGACTGCACTTAGTGTTTTGAATTCATAGTTTTAGAGTTGTGCCTCCATTAGAAGTTGCAGGTGGCCTAATTAAACCCAAGACTTATTAAGAGTCGAGTGGGAAGATCAAATCATAATGAAGGAAATATTATGAATAATATATAGTCATTGATATGCAACAGAAGCTAAAATAGGTAGGCAAATGTTGAATTAGTTATCTCAGATTTGTAGAGAGCACATTCCCCATTCTCCCATTTGAACCTTCAGAGGACCCAGCCTATCACACACCATTTATGCCTGTTTTAGCCTCTTTTTTATTTCTCCTGTAGTCCTGCTGTACTTCAGTTTCTTTGGTATATCTAATTATCTAATTAAAGGAATATATAGACTTTAATCTCTCCATGCTCACACGCATCCAAACTACACAAATGCTATTGGAGGCCGTACACCTGTCCCAGGAAGGATGCTAAGAGATAAGATTGGCAAAAGTATGGTGCTTATGAAGAATGACCTTAGGCAAAGCACAAATCTGGCATATGCCACATGCACCTGTCAGTAGTGATAGTGACTGACAATCACAATGGAAACTGAAATAAATGCTTCCGTGATGAAAACCCAAGCTGTGCAGAAGTTGTTTGTTAGCATGCCACACAGCATCCACATGTGTTGAAAATGTATCTGTCTCATGGCATTCTGAAAAGGATTGGAAAAAAAAGAGAAGCATCCTCATTATGTGGCATATTACATCCTGCACCAATGTTTCAGTGTGATGCCAGTCATGTTAAACTCTGTCTAGGGGAAATACACAGTCAAAATGCCTTCTTTTCCTTTCCTTCTTAAACACCACAAGAGATAAGCTAAGTTGTTTAAAATGTACAGAATGGGCAGATTGAACCATATCAAGGGAATTACGATCAGTTGCTATTCAGTGTAGTGTTTTAATGTTGCAATGTGTCTAGGGGGGACACAGAGAAAAATAGTTTTAAGCCTGTTAGGAATTGCTTGTTTCTATGCTTTATTTACAGTCATATCATTCTTTGAAGAGCTTTTCTTGAGGACCAAAGTGATTAGAAACAATGCAAGTGGAGTCCATATGTGAGGATTTAAAAGGACATCATAAAGGTAAAAATCATATTTAAAATACTTTGCCTGTGCAACAACCAGTGCTGTGCGGTGCCTAACAGTATGTTGTGACATTAAAAGAATTTTTTCAAATGAACTTCTATGCATAGTTCATATTTCCTTCAGCTCACATAGTGAAGCCAGTATGGTTCTTTCAGTTAGTTTGATGTTCTTATGCCTGATTACAATGCTAACATGTTTCTTGCTAACCCTCTGAGATAGTCTGTGTCTTCAAGCAAAACCCTGCTCAAGGCAAGCTGCACCAAAGCAGCTGTTGGAGGCATTATGCATCAAGAACACTCCTCTGCTCACATGTTGGAGGAGAGGAGACAACAGGAAGCAAGGAGAGAATTACCAGCACGTCCTCAAAAACAGTAGCTCACTTTCTTTTTCACAGTGGCCAGGTGTTCTGACTGCAGAGTATGTGGGTGAAGATGGAACACTTTTGAATGGAATTCACTGTTACGAGCATTTAATTTCTCCTCTCTGAGGTTGTTTACGAGCCCAGGCCTGCTTCTGAGATCCCAGGGGACTTGCTCTCCTTTGTGCCAAAGAAATGAAAGGAACAGGCTACCTCAGAACATAAGGAGTGATATGTGATAAAATCAGTCTTTCAGCCTCAACTCCCATTTCTAAAACCAATATAGGAACCATATAAACGAGTTAATGGTCATTAAGTAAACTCTGAAACTTTCTCTGTGATCTCTCCTAATTTCTTTAAATCCCCAAAGAAATGGAAATTTGTAATTCTGATGGGAGGAGGAAATTGGAGCAATTAGAAAAAGTGAAAACTGTAGATTGTACATCTAACTCTGCTCTGTGTCGAGACATTAAAATCCCATGGGACTGGCAAGACCCTTTGTCTATAGACCCCACTTTATGAATTCTGTGGCAGTTTGCAGGGCCATTAAGGCCAGTTCCTATTTTGCACTTTTGTGACATCTGTCAAGTCACCACAGAAAATACTTTGTCCTGCATTTTGACCGGAACTGTGGAAAGAGTCTCACAATGTGGTATGAATGGTACACATTTCTATAGTAAGAAAGGTTGGATTTCTAACTTCTAACCAGCTTCCAAGGAGCACTATTTTTCCCTCCTGTGTTGACTAGGATTCTCAGGATACAACAGTGTAGCACAAAACATGCTTCTTGGAGCCATCTGCACTAGCCTGGAGAGCAGAAGTATGTAGCTATGCTACCCTGGTTCTCCTCCAGAGCAGATATATCCTGTTGTTAATAAGCAATAAATATACAGAATTGAGCCCATTCACAATACTGTAAAAAATGATGTTTAATTATATCTCCTGTATGGTATCTACCTTGAATGTCTTTTTACAGCATTGAGTTCTGCCATATAGATATATCCAAACGAATTTAAGGACTTGTCTGAAAGATCCTGGGCAGACTGTTGCAGATGACCAGTTCCCCACTGGCCTTACCAGTGGAAGAACTTTTCTTCCACTAATATTTGCAAGCAGCATTTGATAGAAATGGAATATCAGTAAAAATACAGTGACTTCCTATTTGTAATTTTGCTTTCTCATTTCAGAAGGAAGAAAGATACTTTTTTGGAGAAGGCATAATGAGTTGGCTAAAGGGCACAGATAGCTTCTTGGCTCAGATCTGGAGGAGGAGGCACTATGATGACAGCTACATATTTTAATAGATTCCCAAGGCAGCCTTAGTGGTAAGGTTATTATTTACTCACACTAGCATAAAAAAACTGTTGCACTCTTTTTAAAGTAACTTTCAGATTTGTTCTTTTAACATGGTTTGGATGCATGGTTCAGTTCTTTTTTAAGAAAATGATTCCACTAAGCTGATATAATACATACATAACAGCTCTGGAAAATAATTTAAGAGATAGTATTAATTTGCTAGATAGAAGATTTTATACCAGGAATCAAATGCAGAAGAGTGCTGCCTCTTTCATCTTTAGTAACTGAAGTATGGCTCCTGGAGACTAAAGGTTGCTGCGTGTAATGTTTCATAATATGATATGCAGTCCTAGCATATAATACTCCAGCCTGATCTCAGGGGCAGATGGCAGGAGTCACAGGTACAAATATATAAACTTACAATTTCATGCTGTTTAGATCTAGATGAAATGCTATGTGATGGCACCTGTAGTCTCTGAAGTCTTTGCAGTTTTTCCTCTGCATTGAAGATGAAAAGACTCATAGCTCAATAGATTGCTAGCCTGCTTTCTTTTTTTTTGTAACTATCTAGGGCCACCGTGGAGATGCAGGGACTGTCCTGCCTTTGGTCCTGCCACTGCTCAGGTATTCACTTTGCTTTGTTTAATAATCTGACTAATAAACTTAGTTTGCTTTTTTGTTCTTCTTGTGCAGTGAATTACCAACAACAATGGTTCGCTCATCCCTGAATCTGCCTATGCTTCCTCTGCAAAGCCTGGGTAAGCCTTCAATTATTTTCACCTTTGGATGAAAACAAAAACTCAGTATGAATGTCAGAAAGCTATTCAGTGCGTGAAGTGTGTTGTTTATGCACCCTTTAGGTAGAAGACATCAACATATATTTTACACTCCTTTTCAAAGATGAATATGTTACAGATCCCATATCATTTAAGAAGTTTTTTGGTTCTTAATTTTTTAAATTATAACTAAACACAATTAATTTCATTCAAGGGACAAAACAAAGGGAAGACTCTACAGAACTTTCTTTAAAGCTCTTGATGGTTGCTTATGAGAGTTTTCCATTACTGGAAATTTCTGTTACTAGAAATAATTGCATTTTTTATCCGAGAACAGTTACTACTTGCGTGATACCTGACACTACAGAAAGCTATATCCTTCACTAGCCAGATGGAGTTGGTGATGGCAGACATCAGAGCATTAAGTCAATAGATTTCAAACTCTGTTCATATCACATAAACAACAAATGTGGCTGAAAGCAAATCCTAAGAAAAATGATGAAGTTTCAAAGTACACAAAGAAATTCTGTAGAAAAGAGGTTATGCAAGTCTGTAGAAAGGCATTTTGTGAAGTCTTTTCATAGTTCTCAGTCTAACCAACAAATAAATGAAATTTCTCTGCCAGATGCTAATGTTTGGAATGTGGATAGAAGCTGTCTGAAATACCTTCCAGATGCAATACTATGTATTGCTAATGTTTCTTCTACATTAGGAAACTAGCCTCAGGCTACTGAAGGTATGCAAGATACTAGATCAGCATTTTCTGTGTTACTCCAATTTACTTACAATGCTTTAAATTCTTACTGCTTTCTGAGCACCTATGTGAGAAATTGAATAACTGTTTTGACTTTCTTTAAGTGAATCTTAGTTTGATACATATTATTGTCTACTAATTCAGAACAGTGCATAGCCATATTGCCATCGTGGGCAGAGGCTTCTGGATTGCACCTAGTTCTGGAGTTAGTGGCCACTCAATGTCTTCAGCTTCCTCAGTAGCAGTTCCAGCATCTGCTGTTGTAAAACAGTTTTGCAGAAGAGTTTGTCTGCTAAAATAAAAGCCAACCACATGTGACGTGGTTGACAAACTCCATTAGATATGGAAAGAGGTTTTACTGTAAGACATTAAAGAAGCCCAGTAAATCACCAGTGAAGAAACACCTTCTGATGAGATGTCTTAGTGCTTGATGACAAGTATTCCTCAAAGCAGATGGAAAAAAAGACTAGGAGTATTTGTCTAGTTTTGTGGATATAGACCAAGAGTGTCTGAGAATCCCTTACACATGTGAAATAAATATTTCTGGAGCACTGTAGAACAACTTTGTTCATTTCACTTCCAAGTTATAGTATGTAAACCATTATATTACTAGGACAGCAGACACCTGACAGCATTTTTTAGAACAAACTGCTTGGTTTTATATGTTCTGGATAGATTTGTACTCAGTACTTTGCACTTAAAAGTGTCAGTAATTGTTTAGTTTGGATCCAGTTTTATCTTGATGGTGTATAAGACTGTAACATACAAAACACTGTTTGATAAACTATTCTGCATTAGTCCTTTGCAACTTTGTTAACTGTCTTGCCAGACAACTTGTCTTTTTTGTGACACAGAACTCTTGTAGACTGCATTGAAACCTTGCCAGTCAGTGGTTTGCTATTACAAATATACTGTTGTAAGACAAGCATTATTTTTCTGTTTTCAGTCTTTTATCACAGGATGCAAAGTTGATTCAGAATTATGCTTCAATTGACTAACTCTTTAGGTCACTGACTGGTAAAATTTCATGTTAGTCCTGGATTGCTGTTGTGGAACCTCCATTGAAAGAGTAAAACTGAGTCCACAGCAAGTCTAGTACTATGTTTTGGTGGCACCTGCAGTTGAGACAAATTACTCTGATTATTCTTGTCCAATGGTGGCAGAATCCTTGCAATTGATTGAAAAACATGAGTGAAGAGGAAATAGAAAATGTGATGTCCCCAGACTCACAGATCAATGACATGTAAGGACCATTTACATTCATTACAAGTATGTATACAGGAGTATGATTTAGGTTTATTTGACATACTGATTTAAGAGAAATCACAGAAATGCCTGACCATCCAATGGCTAAATGTTCTCAAATGTCTTGTTTGATCTTTAGTACAGTTCTTCATACTAAGCAACAAGTTTGCCTCACAAGATGGATGTGAGATACCAGATGTTCTTTGACTTAGTCTTAGAAATGCTACAGACAAAATGTGCAGTTGTACTGTTGGTCTATGCTGGGTATTGAAGTTAAGACTGTTCTAAAATTTTGCTGCATGAAGGTCACGTTATGGGACAGTAGCCTTGTGTTTCACTGTCATTTCAGTTTATCTTTTTCCATTTTAAGAAGAACTTGTGATACCACAGTGCCATTTGGCCTTGCAGATCATCTCACTGATAAGAAGGGATCAGACATAGTGCTTATGTTACCACTCACTTCCAGCAACCATAAGTGAATTCTCCTTTAAGTGTACTGGGTAGCAGAAAGAGATAGTGTCTGACACCAAACTGTGAAATACATGCTTAAGATTTGAAGCTTTGATCAGATAGAAGTATTGTATTGTAGAAGATTGTCAGTATGCTGGTTTTAAGATGGTGGTGGAGTTGAATGCTTCAGTATATGTTTGGAAGAGGTTTTGCTGCTGATTTGAGGTAATTCAAAAGAGAGGATGAAAACATCAGTGTTCTTCACTCTGGATCATGACAGTTTTTTCACCTGATTGTCAGTTGCACGACCTCTTCTGGGAGTAGGGATCAGGACCACTCATTCCTAATGAGAACACTTAGTCCTAAATGAGTGTTCTCATCACAAGGTCACAGTGCTGGTATCTTCCTCATTTGCTCAACTTTTGATGCCATGACTCTTGCTGCCTTGGTTTTATACTGACTCTGATTTGGCAGGAGGGGTGAACAACAACTTTAACCTATTGTTTTGTTTGTCTTCTGGGTAAGTTTGAAGCCTGTCATTTGGAAGAAAGCCTAAGATGCATTTTCCACTTTCTAGGTGACTGACCTAACCAGAGTGCTATTCTGAAGAATGTAGAGAGCAGCACCAATGACATTACATCTCCTCAAGTCCTGGTTTCAAAAGTAGATGGAATCAATTAAACAGCTATTACTAAAAGAGGACTCAGGCTCTGTAGAGGGGTGGAAGAATATAGTCAGCTGCTTCCTGATGTTTTGTTTTGGCAGTCACTTTCTGGCAGTACCTGGGCAAGCTCTTAATTTTTAAGAGGTGTTTGAGGTGGCAGAGTCCTTTAGTTTCCATTTCTCTTTGCTCAGTACAGGAGTCCTAAGGTTCAAAGGTACATAAAAGTCATGGAATATATTAGAAATGAAAGTTTTTAATTATACTGGACATTCCCTAGCCTGTTGCCATCAGTGGTAAAGAAGTGACAGCAATATGCATGGGAATGCCAAATATAATTAAAAAATGTTGGTTTCAAGTAGAATCTGTGATTTTTCTGACATGTGCAATGTCACAGTATTTAAATGGGCCTTATCTCACTTGAAGGCTGACAACCTACCTGTGCCTCAGGAGGAGTGAATCAACTGGGATAAAATGAGAACTGTGCCAAACCTTTGATCTTTGAAATTTAGACTGTACTTTCTCTGAAGTCTGAATATGTTACATTCACGCATTCTGCAACCGGCAGTAAGCTGGGACAGTGTGTTTTGCTATAGCACACAGATGGTGATGGTTGGCCAAAGTATAGGCAAGAAAAAAAACTGAAGAAGTCTTCAAGCTCTCCAAGTGGAAATGCAAACCAAAACCATTATGCAAAGCCACCTCTCTAATTTCCATTGACAGAGTGTCAAGTTTTGAATGGATCAAATGCATGTCCCAGAGATGTTCCATGGACACCAGGATGGGGATCATTACACCTGATTTTAGAGATAAGTAATGCAGACAACTATATCTGATATAGTCATCCTTGACTTCCGTGATATATGGGAGTCAAAGGACTGTCCCCAGATGGAATAGAAGGGAAACAGATGCATTTGCAAGGCTTAAATTGTCTGATCTATTTCTGTACATTCTATAGGATGTGAGGAGTCACACTGCAGAAGAACCTGTTTCCCCTCTATAAACAGTAATATTTACAAGTCCCAAATGGTTGCAGATATCTACATTATAAATTTACAGTGGTGAATCTGACGGATCTAACCCTGCGTCTGTGTAAGTATGGTGTCTTTAATCAAACTGGTGGTGGCTCAGCTGAAATCTCTGTGTTCAAACTGTATGCATCTACAATATAGTCACTGTATATGCTGGAATCCCTCCTGATCTGAAGTTAGTCTGAATGTGGATTTGAATCCTTTGTTTTAGATTATTTTGTATCTCATATAATCGCTTGCACTTTGTCGAAACAGGCCCTCAGAAGAGCTTGGCATGGTTTTGTCTTCTTCCTTTCTTTTGAGAGATGTTAAGACTTGGTTAAATATTGTCAAACTGGCATTGCATGGACTTAGCAGGAGGGAACATGAGGACCCATGACAGCATCATAAAATTGCCTGGACTTATGAGGAGACAAGTTAGGATGAACTTAATGCAACTACCCTTGCAGATTAAATATTGACAGGGAAGAGACGTTATTCTTCTTGGTGACTTGTATGCAGGCGTAGAAAGGTTAACTGCATTATTTTCAGTTTCAGCTCTGTAAAATCTTCCTTCAAGGCTACTCTAGAACAACAAAACCTTACAAAGACATTGTATTGCCTCTCACAGCAAAAGTTGCATTTATACTAGTGATCTAGACACTTCAATGGCAATAATGGTGCTCCTGTTTAATATTGTACAAAATCAGGTTAATCTGTAAGCATTTTTCAGTATTTCTGCATTTATAGACACTTTTCAATCATTTAAATATTGCTTCAGGAACTTGATTTGATTTTAATTATCAGACAACTATTTATACAGTAACCAGATTTTTTTTTTTTTTTTAAATTTTATTTTCAGGAGGTAAAATTAGCTCTTTAGCTGTTACTTGAATTGCACAACTTCTGCACCAGTGGACTTGCTAACTAGCTTGTCACCTACCTACATTAATGCCAAAGATCTCATGTCAAGGACTCATACCATGGTGGTACAGGCTGTGCAGTCCAGAAGCTGATATGCTCACTCTCTGGGGTAGGCACCTGTCTAGCCAGTGTAAGCAGCATGCCCTGCTGTCATTCCAGAGGGAAAAAATGCTAAGTGACAGCTTAACAAGATCTGAAACAGTGAGTGAGGAATAACAGAGAACAGTGGAAAGAGAAAAAACCCATAAAACATGGTTTCATCTCAAAAACATCTCTTTATTTCATGAGAACCCAAATTTAAATTAGTCTATTTCTTCCTGCCTGCTTGCCAAAGGAAATTAAACTCTTGTCTCAGAAAATAGGTTTGTTTTAAGGAGAAAACAGTGCTATTATTAATTCATTTCCTTCTTTGTAGAAAGTGCCAGACAAAGATTATCACTAAAGTAATACATTTACCGTTTCCAGAGTATTTCATCATTCTATTCAACTAGCTAAAGAGGTCAACAGGTTGGAACCTACAAGGTGTGAGAATGGCTTAAATAAAACCACGGGATTTTGACAAAGCAGTGCCACAGCAGTCTGACTAGTCAAAGAGAACAAGGAATGAGTACTGTATCCCAGCTTGGCTGGGAAGCATTTGGAGAACACTAAGTCAGACTGAGGTCCGAAGATGGAAGTGAAAGAGCTGTGCAGAATTGTGCAGAATCAATCCAATTAGCTTAATGGTGAAGGGAAAATGGGGCAGTTATTAAAAATGAAGTAGGATACATTGGCTTTCTTTTTTTTTTTTTTTTTTTTTTTTTTTTAAGGAAATCATGCTGTCTGGACCACTTTCAACTAACCTGGCTTCAGGAGTTGTTCTCCCTCTTCTCTGATTTCAATTTGTTCTTCATCTTACTTGCATAGGTTCTTCTAGTACTAAGATTTGTTGCTCATTATTACTTTTTTTTTCTCAACAACATGATCCTAAAATGCCTTTTGTTTAAGTCTGCAGCCCAAGATTTACCCTGGCTTAATACTGACTCTTTTCAGAAAAGTTTCTGAAAGTGTGTAAGAGCCCGAGTCCTTCCTCTGTGACAGGTTTGTGACAGGAACTGGTGCCTGGGTCTCTCTCTGTCACATTGGCACTCACTCCTTGGGGTCGTTTTCTGCAGTGCTCCAGCAGATTGTCTCAAAAGTCTTTCCTACCAGCCTTCTTTTGTTCATCAGCAACATTCTCAGCTGTGTTCAGTGGTTTATTTTAAGTGACTCTTTTTGTTGATCTTTGTCCTATTCTTTGAGTGAAACAGTTTATTTGTGGTGTAGATGCAGCAATGCAGGCTTTATCCATACACTTGCAAAAGCCTGACTGCGGTATCATGGTACTCAGCATTTGAAAGTAGGCAGAACTTGTCCACTTTTTCTGGAACAAAACCCATTTTTCTGCTGTGGTTAGACTGCAACCAATACTCAGGCTAGTTAGTTGGTAAAGTATAAGCTACAATGATTTCAGTCTGTAACTGCAGTGCAGGCATAGCTAATGTCAGATTAACAATTTATGTAAGTGAAAAGCTGAAATGCAGTGCTGACTTTATTTGATACTATTGGTGCTCATCGGAAATCCACCTCCTGGTGGGGTATACTTATTTTTAAATTTTATCGTGTATTGCAGAAACCTTGCACAGCAGGGAGTCACAACAATCTCTCCAGTAGCTTTTGCAAAATAGGCTGTGGACACATATTCATCTCTAATTCAGGGTCATATTTTATTTACTTTATTTTTCAGTTGTGCCTCTTCCTTATCTTAAGGTTTTTTTTAATGGGTCGATTTCTCTTTTTGCTCATTTTCTTTGTGTCGTTTGTAATTTTCCAGGTCATTTTGTTCAGGCACTTTTTGCCATACGCAAAGAGGCTCTGCAAATAGGATATATACAACTTACAAGTACAGAATTGTTATTTAATGCCTAACACAAACACAAGATAGCAACAATTATGGTACTATTCAGCTAAGGATCAGTGAGCTTACCACTGAGCAGTTACTGGTGGTCAACATCCCTATGTATACAGTTTTATCTTCCTTATCTTACCTGTTACATACCTCACAGCGTCATAGTTTCCTCAGCATCCTGAACCAAGGTTATATGGCTGGGTTGTGTCAGAGCTGTGCCTACGATTGCAGAGTGCTGAATTTCTGGGAGGTGAGAGTCATACTTCACCACATCACTCTTCATTCTGGAGTATCTGAACATTCCTAGGACCAGATTACGAAGAGCTCTGGAAATATTCCTGGGCACGTGAAGGCTTGTTAGAAGCTATATGCTGACTTCCAACAGGTTCTTTCCTGAGCTTGCAATCCTTTGTGATTTATTATTCACTGCTAACTATCCTCCTTGGGTCCTTTTATTATTCTTCAAAATTAGTCCAAATCCAATGTAATCACAAGTATTCTCCCCCAAACAAAACAATAGCATGGCCTATGTTCATTTATCACTGATAAAAAAGAGCATATGGCTTCCCAAATCTTTATCCAGTCTTTGCAGTTTACAAGTTTGCTATTTCCTTTACCTCTTGTTGGGAAGGAGAAAACTGTGGGCTCCTCAGAATACTTGGGCTGCTTCTGTATCTTGTTTCTCACAGTGGGGTGGAAGATGGCTATGTTGGGATTCAGTGAGATTGCAGTATGTCTTTTAATCAAGCTGAGGTACTTAACCACCTTTAGCTGCCAAATCCGAATTTTCACGTAGCTCTGTGGAGATGTTTCTTAATCTTTGTGAAAGCACTGAACTAACAGGATTTACATAGATGATTTGCTGTGTTGCACATGCCTCTAGGTGCAGTTGTGACCTACTGCAGAGGGGCTTCTTTGCTCGCTCATGGTGGAGACAAGAACACAAAGTTGGTCTTAAAGCTTGGTCAACATCAAAATAAACAGGAGTTTTGCTCTCTGTCTCTCAGTAGGTTTTGTGGCAGGAATTAGACTGTCAACAGTTATAGGTAAGGCAACAGCTTTTTCAGGTCTGTATGTGAGAATTGGGAAGGAATGATCTTGTGTCAGGGAATTTAGGACATGCATCTTGTGCTGTGTCTGTAAAATGTCATTCAGCACATTGGACCAATTAGCCTTGGAGGTTTCCTTCCAGAAGAAAGCATCTTATACATTTGCTTGTAGACATTCAGCTTCCAAGATTCTCTTAGCTCTGACTTCAATAAAGACAGACCTTTTAAAGGATTGTAGACGTAGAAGAACATGTATTTTCTTGATTTCTGCTTGAAAGGCACAGTGCAAAGCTAAATTTTATTTACACTATATTTAACTGAAATGGCACTTTCCTGACATATATAGTAATCTATAGCTGTCTAGATTTAAAGAGTGCTCCATGTATTTCTTTTCGTATTTTCCTGTTTTCTCAGTAATGAATTTACTCCAGGGGACATGTCAATTTTGAAAGCCAAAGAAAGGAAGCACTAACTCCCTTTTCAGCACGTTATACAAATGGAAGAAATCAGGTTTGATAATAAACATTCAACACTGTAAATGGGCCAAAGTGCCAGCACTGGTAAATGCTTGACAATCACATTAATCACTGTGAGAGAGAAGGCTGATGGAACCAGACACTGTGCTCTGGAAGTGCCTGAGCATGCATTCCCTTCCGAGACAGATTTGTAGTTTGAAGAACGGCTGGTTGCTACTAGTCATCAGTGTACACTGTCCATTTTGAGCAGTGAATTTGGAGGTATTCAGACTCAATGAATCCTGACAACCAGAAATGGAGCCATATTCTGTTTTCTGAAATGTCTTCTCTCATTACACATTGGTTCTCCTTTGGCAGCTTCTCTTCCTGCTGTCGTAACTTCTTCTGTCATCCAGCTTCCAATAGGCTCAAAACAAAACTCAGAATTTTTTATTAGCTAATGACTGCTGATATTTTGGGCTTCTATACTCATCAATGTAGAGTTCTTTTAATTCCTTTTTTATACCATATGATGACACAGAGTCAGCTTTTGCAGTAGCTAGTTTCTTTGGCCTTCCACAGGGCTTATTGTATATTGCAGTGGTGTCCAGAGGTCATGTTTATAAGGTGAACATCACTATCAAGAGAAGCCAAATCATTGCAGCAGGAGATATATGATGGTCTACTTCCAATCTGAGAATGACTGACATCAATCATATCTCTGTCTTCATGTAAATAACATATGAAAGTTTAGTTCATTAAAAAATTAAACAGAAGTTGAAGTGTGTGTTTCATACCAGTCTCCTTAGACATTGTAGTATTTTCCTCTACGTCTGATTAAAAGATTGGAAGGTATATTTGTCAAGAACTTTTTTTCCATGTGCTATTGTCATAGCCATATGAGATACCAAGATATGAAGTTAGAATAACAAATTTCCTTTAATATATAAAAATAACTATTAAGCTGAGTTGTTCTACCATTTTCCAGGTAAGATTATGAGACGATTCCAGAAGCACTGGAGCTGTCCTAAGACTTTCCAGCTTTCCCATTATAAATAATCAGAGAGCTTTCAGTCCTCAGGTGAAAGTTGGTTTGGTTTTTTTTCTGCAGGACTGTCCAGCACCTAATACCTGAGAATTCTTCAAATTATTTAACAGATCCTCCTATACTTTTGCACCAGTCCAGTTGTTTTTTATGGATGTCAAACATTGCTGCATCTTTCTATTACTTGTCATCCCTGTACTGCCACTTCAGATTTAGTCAGCGGTTGACATCTGACCTGAGGAAATACTGTGATCAGGGAACTAATCTCCAGAAAATCTACAGAGTACTTTAAAAAATGTTGCTATAGTCTGAATGAATTAAAGCAGCAAGCAAGTACAGGACAAAAAAGAAAATACCTTCTGCTTAGATCTGGCCTGATTTTTCAATGATTTGAAGTTTGAAACTCCATTTGGCTTCAGTAGGAACCAGAGTTATTCAAATCAGTGGAAATCAATCCAACAGAAACTAGACTGTGACAGTCAGTATCCTTTTGTGACTGATTACTACCCAAATCATGTTAGAGAATAAAATGATATTTAGAAGTGAGTCATCTTTCACATTCAAGGAAATGCTTTATGTATTTTTTTTGTGAAAAATTAGTTTTCAATCTTCATAAAATAGAAACCTATACAAAAATCTCCTGAATTATGATTAATAGACACAAATTTGTTCATATAAACCCACAACTTCTGGCTATTGAATTATGTAAACCAATAGAGTTTTCTCATAATTTTTAGGCTATGACAACTGGAAACTAAAGCTAAACTTTGGAACTGCTGAGAGATATTTCATGGAAAAAAAGACACTGAGCCAGTATCCTCGGATTTTTGGAGGCTTGAGTCTTTTCTAAATATTTCAAAGGAATGTGCAAGAAACCTTGAAGAAGCAAGTT
>JAAGNO010001495.1:16686-27058 GCA_033439905.1 Ceryle rudis | reverse complement strand
GAGCTGGGCTCGGCTGGGTGCCTCGTGTCGCTAAGCGCTCCCGGAGCGATCTCCTATCCTGAGGAATGAGGCGATAAGGAGAGCGGTGGTGATAGCAGAGCTGCTCCGAGTCTGCTCCACCTACCAGCGCGCCGCAGGCCCACACCGCCTGTCAACTTCTTCATGTTGTCGATGAGAAAATGGAAATGAGTGGAAAGGGTACCTGGGAATAAAGTCTTTCTCCAGTCAAATCAGGAAAAATGCATCAAATAGAGGGGGTCTCCAGTTTAGTGCATTATCTCTTCTTCTCGGAGCCCCTTCCCTTTCGCAGGGCTCTGTTTCTCTGTTCTCTGTTCTTTAGCAGTGACACCCTCCCCTTGCAACTTCAAAGTATTAATAGTAGAGCTTAATGGACACTTAAAACCAAGTACACTGGAAGGAAGAAGAACCACGAGCTTAGTGGAGACTTAACCCCAAGTACACTGGAAGTGAGTTTCTGTGGCTTAAATTCCTTCATTCTGGTTTTTCAGAGAGCCTTGAACACGTCGCTCTGGACACACCGGAATATGAATAGCGTAGGCACTGGCCTCTCAAACTGCTGCCTGGTAAATACTTGAGGTGCAGCTTTGTTGTTTGTTTACTATAATTATACTCGGGCTTCGTGGGGTTAAAACATATCTTTCAGTTTGGTGAGCTGCCAACTAGTGTAATGGCTTTGGAAGTAAAATTGCATGGAGTTGGCAGACGATTTGCTGGCACCTGTTGATACAGATCAAGTCAGTCTTACTAATGCTCCTATTGTGCCCGGCTTGGGGATGGTAATTGTGTAACTGGTCCCAAAACCAGAGTACGAAATACAGTCCGGTGAACCAACTGAGTATCGGCCACATCAGCTGGCTTCAGTTACTTAGGTGAGCCTTGTCCCACTTGCCTGTGTAGTTCTGTTTGAAACCCAGGGAGAAGTTCGTGACGTTTCTCCTCTGAAGGCGCCGGTGATGAATTGTTGCCTCGTTTAGTGCCGTGCTTCAGCGAGGACGAGTTTGTCTCGCTTGCCTGTAAACGTGAGACGTGAGATAATTGGTCACTTATCTTCTTTCAAGTGTGGTTCTGTTCTGAGAAGCAGCTCTGTGAAAAAGAGACCTTCTCGTTCAACGGAAACCTCTCCCCTGCGTGTGCAGGTGACCTGTTGACTTTTGCGCAGAAGAGTTTATTCTTTTCCTAATAAATCTCGTTAGTCTGGAGTGCCGGCCGCACAGTGGCTCGTGCAGCAGCAGAAATCTCGGCTAGAGCCGTGGGCCTTCTTTCCCTCCCCTCCAGTTCACCCTTCTAAAGATGGATACAGCAGAGGGTAGAACTCGGTCTTTGGAATTTTAATGCAGATTTGCAGGGAAATCAGATTATTGCCCAATATTTGACAGGAGGCTGAGGGAGGATCTCTGAAGCTTTGAAGTCAAAGTAAAAAATTCTGCTTCGTAATCCCCCAGTTGAGTGATAGTGAATAATAAACCAGGAGGGATTGATTACGCACCGCTTCAGAGCAGAAAAAATTCTCCGTTTCATCATAAAAGTAGCGCAGCGATTGCAGCTGGAGGCTGTGGGTTTGCAGTTCGTGCCAGGTACGCTGTAATGGAGCAGAGCTGCTCAAAACCCCGAGCTTTCCACTGCCCAAGTGGCTCCTCCCTCCACTCATAGCGAGCAAGCGGGTTCGTTTTCTCCAGAAGCTGCTTTTTGTAGTCAGTTGTTTATAGCACGGCCTCGGTGTCGAGGTGCGGGTGCCGCACTGGTTGTGTCCCAATGGTCGACTTGGCTAAAGGGAGAACCGAAAAGGCGTTCCCAGCCGAGCTGGTTCTGACGTTAGGTTTTAGGGGATTGAGTCTCTCTCGTCCTTACCGAACGAGAAGCAGTTTGAGCTTCCTGTGAATCTGTCTCTTAAGGAGCTGTGAAATTGTGCTGGAGTCGTCAGCAGTGGATCCTATTGTCTGTGGCTCGGAAAGCTTTGCAGATGCTGGGGGATCTAAAGCAGCTTCTGACATTCAGAGCTGCTTGGAGGGTGGTAGTTGGCAATTTCAGGTAGAAAATTACAAGCGACCGGAGTGATGTTTGTTTAGCAGAAATAATCGAGTGAACTTTGGTTTGTACCTCAACCTTTAAAAGGTTTTAAGGCCAGAACTCATTACTTTAGTCCTTTCCTTCCTGTTATGGTAGGGACACACTTGGATGCTGGTTACACCAGCGCCCCAGCTGATGTTTAAAACCAAGAAAAGAAGATCACTAGCGCTCGTGGAAAGCTGGGCAGCGCGGCCCAAGGGTCTCTGGGCAGCGTGGAACAAGGGTCTCATCTCTGGGCTGCGCTTTCCCGTGGCCCAGGAGCCCACGTGCCAGGAGGACTGCAAGGCAGTTGAAGTTGTGCTGCTGTGGAGAGGGGCAGTGACGCTTGTCCTCGCTCCTTCCTTCTGTTGACGTTCGCGTTCGTACGGTGGAGCAGCCGTGTGGATCGGGAAGCTGCTCAGCCTGAAATCTGCCTCTGCAAGGGGGCTCGGAGACAGATCATCTTCCTAATCCTGATGATTGTACACCAATGTCACCGGAAAGAAGGGAAAGGGAACAGGCAGCTGGGGCCAGGTGGGGAAAATGAGGCTACCGCCTCTGCCCGTGGGGGACTAGATTTGTTTAAGCCACTGTGAAACATTGCTTTGGGTAGTAAAGCCCATCCTCATCCTCTCTTCTGGAGAGGACTTGATGCGACAGAATTTTTAGTGGTAGGTTTTTCAAGGAAGCAGGGCAGTTTGGGAAGGTCCAGCGGGCGAGACTCCCAACTCCTTTAAAGGATTTTACAACCACTGCTTTGAAGCCCAGGAAGAGCCGAGAAAGAGCTCGACGGCCCTTGGTGTTCCCAGGAATCCCATCGGCATCGCCCAGTGCCGGAGGAGGAGGGTTCGCTCTGCCGGCACCGGGTGCTCTGAGCTAACGGCTTCCATTTGCAGACGGAGCGGGCACAGCGCACCCAGCACCGCGGCTCGCTGGATGGACGCACGTTCATTAAGCCACCACACCTTAATTGTCCGAGACTTCTCCGAGCCCTGGAGTGAGGGCTACTTGAACCAATTCCATCGCTTGTACTCGGCTTTCTCTTCACTTTGCAAGACGCGTACGGCTGACGTTGCTTAAAAGCCCGGCCGGGAGCCGTGTGTATAGGCGCGTCACGCAGAAGCCGGGATCCCTAATGGATGGAGCCATCTGGGCACTGTGCAGTGTCAGGAAGTACCCTCTCTGGAAGGATGGGGACCTACTTAAAATGCTATCGTAAAATTTCATCTGTAGCTCTCTCGAGTCTGGGAGGGTGGCTACATTTGAGTTTTAGGCTTTTTTAATTATTTATTTTTCCAAAGACACGGAGCACCAGCAGCTTTTCATTTTCTCATGCCACTTGGTCCAGCCTGTGCACTAATGTGCTAGTGATTAACTTGCAACCTTGCAGTGCCAAACTCTCCGAAGTTAGTAGGCTGCCAAAATTGTGTTGTTCTCTTCAGGAGCTTTTGTATTCAGCGCTGTTAGGAATTCAGACAGCCTTTTACTGCAATTACATCTTTGTTAGAAGCAGTTCTCTTAAACTCCTAACAAAAAGTATTGTTGATGGTTTTCCATGGTTCTTTTGCTCTGGATTAAATTATTGGCACTGAATAGTTAGTTAAAAAGAAATGTGACTTTGAATCTTTCACTTAGATTCTGCTATTTCAGAAATTGATATATAAGCAGCTGCTTGGAGAGCTGCAAAAAGCTGCTGGGATCGAGTGCGGATAGAAGCTCTTCTAGACACCAGCTCCTCGGGGAGCAGGCACCCTGTGAAGCTGTAGATGAGTGCTGCCTCTGTTGGTCGGGATGTGCTCTTGACATCGGTTTTCGGCGTCCATCGGGGTGTTTGTGGGGGCGAGCGGGGCAGCCCCGGGGGCTCGCAAGAGCCCGGGCCGCTGGAGAGGCGGCTGCGATGGGGTTGTGCTGGGCGAGCGCGGTGTGGCTCAGGAGATGGCTGCTGCCAGCCTACTGAGAATTTCAGCTTGTTTAAATGCCGTTCCTAACCTTAGGGTAATTGGGATCTAACAGCTCTTTGGAACAAGGTTGCTTTCAGAAGGTGTTAACGTGCTTTCCCAGGGGGGAAGCAACCTGAAGGTCTTCACCTTCTTCTAGCACTGGTCATGCCTCCCCGGTGTCTTCCCCTAGTACGCGGTAAAAAGGTTATAAAGCGCAGAGCTACGCATTCAAATACACTTAGGATCACTTCACATTTGGGAGAGGAGGAGGGGGAAACTTGATATTCATTGTCAACTTCTGGCAGAAGATCTGCATAACACACATTCTTCTGCGCTTCTCAGTTTCAGTAGGTTAGAACTGTGATCCTGAAGTCGTGGTATTGTTTGTCTTCGGTATCAGATTGTTTCCATTAGAAGTTGTAAAAAGATAAAAATGTTTTGGGTTTGCTGTGGTCATTTTCAAACGCACGGAGGGGGAGGTGTTTCTGCATTCTTGTACTGATCTTTATCAGGCGTTTCTCAGGTTTTCATGTAGCCTCTGACCGCAGGCTGACAGCTCAGCATCTGCAGGTTGTCCGGCAGCGGCATTCCTCCCAGGCAGGCTAGCATAAATTTCCAGCAGGTATTCAGCTTGTCCTTGCCTCTGCCCGAGGTCACTGATGTGCCATCGCAGGACGGCAGGCTTGGTGTCTGTTGGACTCTGAAGATAGCTGGGGTCAAGATTCGCTGCATCTCGCCGACGTAGCCAGCAAGCGGCTCCGCGCGCTGCTGCTGGGAAGCCCACGTTCAACCAGGACATTGTACAGCGGCCTCGTCCCCCTGAACGGCTTCTCTCCAGTTCTCTTTTAATGTCTCCTTTTCTGCTTCAGAGCTAGAAGAAGAAAAACGGAAGCTAAACCTTCGCTTCTTGTTGCTCATTGCCCGAATATTGCTGGCAGTTTGATGTCCTTGGTCAATCTCATCCTCGTACCGTTCCTGCTCTGGCGGGGGGGTTGGACTCCGTGATCTCCAGGGGTCCCTTCCAACCCCCAGCATTCTGTGATTCTGTGATTTTCAAACTCCTGGAACTCCCCGGCACAGACCGGGATTCTAAAGTTCTTCTACTTGATCCTGTAAAGAATTTCTTTCCTCTGGTTTGTTTCTGTACCGTGTATTTCTTGGGGCTAGCACTGTTCTGTTGTAAGCCGGCATGTATCGCGTACCCTAGCGTGGCGGTTGGCTCTGATTAAACGCGGAGCGGAGCGCCGTGAAACCGGTCGTTAAGACCAATGCATTCGTGCAGTCTTGGTGTCTGTGTTCCTTGTGAGCAGAGGTGGGTGTTCGGTCTGACTTAAGGCTGAAATCCTGCTATTCCAGAATAAATAGCACTTGAAATTTTAGAAAAATAAAAACATGTTTCCAATTACTTTTGTCGCATATGGAACAGCTTAGCCCAGCATCTCGTGAGTGTGCTCGGGCTGCCTCTGAAACCCAATACCTGGATTCTTGTTGTGATACTTGAGCGTGGAAGACACGTCATGCTGGAAATCAAACTGTTGTCTCAAGCAAGCTTTGTCGCTCAGAATTCCACGCGGTGAGAAGTTAGTTTAGTGGTGCGTTTTTCTTCCCTGGTGTTTACGTCCCAGCGCTTTCCGGTATTCCTTTTTGTCCTTTTTTTTTTCCCTGACCAGTCAAAACTGACCATTCACATTGGGACCGTTCGCTAGTAGCTGTTTCAGTGGCTAGCTGAGGCTGGTTATCGAATCTTCCTCCGAGGGCAATTTGGAAAGGGCCTGCGAAGGCCCTTTAGACTGTTGCTAATGTTTCGGTATCCTGGGTGTGTTTTCACCTCCGTTTGAGTGGTGTGAGCGGGGTGGGACAGGCAGCTTGAACCAGGAACGGCGTCACTTTAAACTGGTCCGTGCATTTCCCCGTCTTTCAAAACTCCACTGAGCTGCCAGCTGGTTACTGTGTTTGTGAGGTTGGTACGTCTGCAGAGGCAGATGGATCGTTGGGTCCAGGCTCGCCAAGCGGGGTGCTGATGTCCGGCAGAAAACGTTGCACCTTCGTCTGGTGCAGGTTTGTGTTTCGGAAAGCCGGCCGGTTACGGCGGTGCTGGACTCCGGTGTGGCGTGGGCGGCAGGACTTGCAAAGCGAGGACGTGTGTAGCTACTTTAGATACTGGGTTTTGGTTGAAGAAGCATAGATGCGCATCACCTTCGGTGCACTTGGTGGATTAGGAAGGAAGAACCTGCAGTAGGTGTTCTCCCTTGGCTGTGCTAACTCCAGGCTGCAGGACACTCTAATTCCTGCGCACCCATCCCCTCCTCCCGTCCGGCTTGGCCTCGTAGTTCAGATGTTTGCATCTCCAGACAGATCCAGCGCTACGTCAGTACCATTCCGCCCAGTGTTCGGGTTGCTTTTGGCAGCTGAATGGTACCGAAACTCCCTGTAGGTCTCTGGTTCTGAAGACAGATAGAAAATAAACCCAACGTTGTGTTTTTCCCAAGCCACCTTGCTGCGGATACGCGTGTGCTGGTCGCCACCAGTGTTCCTGGTGTCGCGCGGGACGCTGTTCTTGGTGCAGGTTTGCAGTTTGACAGCAGGGCTTTCATCACCCAGCGCAGCAGAGGACTCCCCTGCTAGCACAGACTACGTTGAAGCAAGATAATCCAGCACGGAGCTCTGACCGTGGGTGGGGTGTCTCTGGTTACTTGAGTTTATATCGTTCTGGGATATTCAAAATCTTCCTTGATTTGTTCAGTAGCCACGTGTTGGATTCAGCCAATTCAGTTCATTTTAAATGTCGGTGGCTTACAGAACCAGCTCTTAGTTGGAACCAAGCAGTCTGTTTTTCCTTGCAGAGGTACATGCCACAGGGTTCAACTATCAGAATGAGGATGAGAAGGTTACTCTCTCCTTTCCCAGTACTCTTCAGAAAGGTAAGAGCCATTTTCCTGCCTTCTGCTTGCTTCAGCCGCGGGGGTAGGACACTTGCACTTGACAAAGCTGGAGCGGGACAGCTCTGTGTTCCCTGAAGTTTCTGACAGCGATTGTGACGCTCCCGGGGGAGTCTGGCTGCTGTGAGTCACTTTGTGAGCCCCTGCAACTGAAAATGTTTCGCTAATGGTGATGTTCGGAGCCAGCTCAGGTGCTGGAAGCGATGATTTACCTGCTATCGGGAGTCAGGCTCAGAAGCTGCTGAAGTTCCCCGCTGACGATCTGTTTTCCTCTGAGCGGACTGGAGCTCGTCTGAATTAATGCAGGATTTTCCTCGGCGTGAACGTGCTCATTCTTCCGAAGCCGCTACAGGGTTTTGCTCTGAGGGGCTTGTCGATTGAAACTCCTCCCCTTGAACAAAGTGGTTTGATTTCATCTTGACAAATAACAAATGTAAAGATGCCGGGGTGATGAAACGCGAGCGTTTCGTGCTGCGCGATAGCGGCGAGATCAGCTTTCCCCTTCTGCACCGAGGCGTCGAGGGCAGAGTAGATCCTGAGACTGACGTAAGGTTTGGCCGCAGCTCCATCGTAGCTCTGTAGTCGATTTCTTGGGATACTTTGAGTATTTAATAGCTCTCTGATGTTGCAAGCTTCACTCAAGGTGGGGACTGTAGGAACTGGCTCCTCAAACGGCTCGAGGTAGAGCTCTCCTGGTGACTGCGGTGTTCCAACCGCAGGCAGCCCCTGCTCTCCCACCAGCGCCGAGGTGCTGTGCTGAGTCCTCCTCTGCCTGCCTTGCTCTGCTGGAGCTTCTTTTGTGCGAGGAGAGAGAAGGGTTTGAGGGAGGCCGGCGGAAAAGCGATGGGTGGGGAGGAGCTGAAGGGACATCTGATTTCCAGAGGGCAGTGGGCCAGCAGAGGAGCCCGGCCTGAAGGTCCAGACCAAACGACTGTTCTGGTTGGCACATGCAACTAACAATGGCCCGTCTGTTTCTGTTGCAGGGACAGGGACGCTCAAGATAGACTTTGTAGGGGAGCTGAATGATAAAATGAAAGGTTTTTACCGAAGTAAATACACCACCCCCACTGGAGACACGCGCTATGCTGCTGTCACTCAGTTCGAGGTACGGGCTACGTTTGTGTTTTCAGGGAACGTCGCTCTCGGCGTCGCATTTCTGCGTAGAAGCAGCAAAGCCACGATTTCCCGCTTTAGCTACACCCTCTGGGTACATGTCAAAAATCCCTATTTTTGTTGTTGTCGTTGCTTCTCGCTTTTGCTGCGGATAGGAAATGCTAAAAGTGGCCTTTACATTGTGACTTCAAGGTCAGTAATTTCTGGATCTGGCAAATTCCTCAGCCGAGGATCGTGCTGATGTGTGATGCATCGTGTGTAGACAATAGCTGCAATGTTTAAGAACAGCTCTTTATTCAGATGTGGTCGAATAGCTTTTCTTCACGAACTACGTGGAGTTTTTGTCGTAGGACGCTCTGCTTTTATCTCAGGACCTTAACGACACCTAAAACGTGAGCCGGATCCCGTCTGAAGTGTTACGTAAACCCTGGACATAATTTTATACCATATTGCAATTTCATAGTTATCTGCCCGGTTACGTAACCCCCCCGGAGTATTTCCCCCATACAAATGGAACGTTTCTTGGGTGCAGCCTGCTGATGGAATATAAATAGGTGGTCTTGTGTGCACGGTCTGTGAATGCCTGGGTGCCCTCTCTGCTTTCACATGACTGAGCTTTGCTCCTGTCATGACTCTGCTAAATTTTGCTCAGACTGTAGAATTCCATCAGAGCACAGAGTGCTTTTCAGCTGCCTTTTTTTCTTTTCTTTTTTTTTCTTTTTTAAACCCAAGCTAAATAAGAAGAAAATCCTCTACTGCAGAGGTTGAGCGCGTCAGCGAAGAGACTACACCCCAACGAGTCGCTGTCGTTCACCCAACTTCTCACCTGTAACACAGGCTGGGGTTTTGTGTCTGCGTTACTGCCCCAATCTCTCCTGATTTATTTGTTTCATGCTCTTGTTTCCTTCAGGCTACTGATGCTCGCAGAGCCTTCCCTTGCTGGGATGAGCCTGCTATTAAGGCGACCTTTGATATTTCTTTGGTGGTTCCGAAAGACAGAGTAGCTTTGTCAAATATGGTAAGTTCTCGATGTGCAACTAAACAGCATTTTAAATAAAGCTGTGATAACACCAAGTGATAAGCTGGTAGCTAATAGTGTGTCTCGGTAACAGCCAGAACTAGGACTCTGGGTGACTCGTTGGCTATTACTAAGCAGCAGTAAATGGAGAGAGCTTTTAAGTGCACGCTCTCCTGGTGTCAGGCGCCGGCCCGAAACCTAAGCGGGTTGTACAAACAGCGGCGGTGGTTTAGGGGGGAAAAACATAATAAATAAATAAAGGAAAAGGTTCTTAGCATATGTCAAGCCACGCGCTGCTTGATGAAGAGTGACTGGAAAAAAAATAAGCCTTTGTGTGTTTGTATGGCTGTTATAGCTGCGTAAGCGCTGGAGATAAATAAGCACGTTTTCTGCTCTGGAGAATTTCTCATCAGAACTGGGGTAAAACGTGCGAGTAGAAGCACGCCCGTCACAACCACCAGTGGGCATTGCCAGGCTGTTACTTTAAATATTAAGCATGTATTTCTAGATTATGTTGCCGGAGGAGAGCAAGCAGACTGAAAACTAGACTTTTACTTTTTTAATTGCAGTGACCTGCAAGGTCCAGCCTCTCCCAGTGACCGCACGGCTACAGGTTCTGTTTCAGATTTGACAGTGAAAGCAAGCCCAGTGCCTTACTGGGGTGAGGCTGAAGGAGGACAGCTGACAGTGGCTGTGCCCAGCTGCCTCTGCAGTAGCAGAGTGTGCCTGCCTTAGGTGTTTTGTGAGCGCACCTCCGTGCACGGCGGGGCGTTTTTACTGAGGAGGGGAACTGCGTTTGAAAGCCATAAAAGGATTCCTTTCATTTTACGCGCGTTGACTCATCGTGACGGAACAGTTCATCGAATGTATTGTGCAACACACTTTCACTTTCACAAATCTCACTGGTTCCCTTTCATCTTGAAAGAATGTCATCGACCGGAAGCCGTACCCGGACGACGAAAATCTGGTGGAGGTGAAGTTCGCTCGCACCCCTGTAATGTCGACGTATCTTGTAGCGTTCGTGGTGGGAGAATACGACTTCGTAGAGGCCAGGTCCCTCGATGGCGTCTTGGTGCGTGTTTACACCCCCGTGGGCAAGGCGGAACAAGGAAAGTTTGCATTAGAGGTAAATGCGCTCTGGGTGACCTCATGACTGCTGTGGTGACCCCCGACGGGCGGGACAAAGTGCTCTCTTCCTCCTCCTGCCCACCCTCTCCCCCTCCTCCTTCCCTCCCTCTCCCCCTCCTCCTGCCCTCCCTCTTCTCCTCCTCCTCCTGCCCTCCCTCTCCTCCTCC
>JAAGNO010001495.1:0-16586 GCA_033439905.1 Ceryle rudis | reverse complement strand
CCTGCCCTCCCTCTCCTCCTCCTGCCCTCCCTCTCCTCCTCCTGCTCCTCCTGCCCTCCCTCTCCTCCTGCTCCTCCCTCATCACCTGAGTCCATGCAAAGCTTGGGAGTCTGGTTTCATGGCTTTAATGTCTCCAGACACCAGGCTTGATCCTGAACAGGATTTCAGTTGTGGATGAGCAAATGTCTGTAATGACAAAAACATGCGGTTTAATTCGGCCCTGATTTGGTGATGTGGACTTGATGATGAGAGCACTGAAGGGTCGGCTCCAGCCTGCGAGAAAAAGGGGATGGGAGTCTTCCAAACCATTGTGCTCTGGAAGCTGGGAATGGGGCTTCTGGAAGAAATCTTGTGCGTGCTGATTTCTTAGGCTCGTTTCAGTCATAAATTCTCAAGTTCTCCTAATTGTTCCAAGTTAACATTTCTCCTCTTGTTTCTTACAGGTTGCTGCTAAAACTCTGCCTTTTTATAAGGACTACTTCAATGTTCCTTACCCTCTTCCTAAAATTGATCTCATAGCTATTGCAGACTTTGCTGCTGGTAAAGTAACTCACTTTATTGACGAACCGTATTCTATTTGAATGCTAAACTTTTCGGAAGAGGTGTGTATCCATATCAATAAACCTTTGTATTTATTTTATAAAGGTGCCATGGAGAACTGGGGCCTTGTTACTTATAGGTATGCTGTTAAAATACTGTCTTTCCCCCTCTTTGTTCACTAATTCTTGGAAGTAATCGCATTAGTTTGAGGGAGCTGTAACTCTTGGGTATCATCCCGAATAGGACTTGAGTTTTACCTTCACCTCTCGCTTCGCTTTGGGTAGTGGTGACTCCTGCAGCCGGCCCGGGAGGTGCGAACGAGCTCTTGCAGCTACCGGCCAAGGGCGGGAGGTTTTTCAGTGTCTGGCAGCACTGTGTGTTCCACAAGAGAACTTTCTTGGCCCCGTTTTCCCCCCCCCCTGTAAAAATGACGTGCTTACTGGAAGAGTTTCTTATTTTATGTTGTAGGCAAGTTGGCAAATTTAGCAACCACAGCGTAATCACGTGGGTATGAGTAAATCAGAAATATTAACTTGCCTTCCTTTTCAGTTTTGGGGGGTTTTTCCCTTTGTCTGATCAAGCTCTCCTACTTTTGCTTGATATTATTCCATGACCTGTGCTCACTCTTAGAATGATTTCCCTTCGTTTTGTACACCGTTGGTTTTGCAAGCTTTGCACTTCACATCCTAAAATAGTTTGAATTTCTTCTGCTAAACTTTTAATTTGGCCTTAAAAAAAAAAATAGAAATGGAAATTTGAGCCCAGGTTTAAAATCTCCTCCTTTAGTTACCACAATTCTGATAAAATCTGAGCTTTTACTCCCTGTGGGGAAAAAGAAAAATATAAATATTTGTCCTGGATGAGTAGAATTTTTGGAAGCCTTTCTTAATTGTGCTGTTAATTTCCACCCCTCCCTTACGCTCGGTTTGGCCCGCTCGCTCCATCCCCTCGGGGACAGCAGGTTGGCCCGGTCTGGAGGCACCAGCTCTGTTTCCAGATGCACTTTTTCTCCCCCCTTTTGAGTCACAGCAGCCCCGAAGTCCCTTCTGCCTGAGCCACCGAGTCCTGCTTGTGCCGGGGGTGTTGATAGCGTGAGGTTGAGGAGCACGTTGCCCGTGGGGGGGACGTTTGCGTGCCCCGCGTGGGGAGGGCTGCGCATCTGCAGCGGCGAGCGTGGCACGGCTGGTTGTGCACTGGGAGGAGCTGGGACCCCTGGGGGGGTGAGGGAGGCAGACAAGACTCGCCGGGTGCGCGTCGTGCAGCGCAACGGGAGTCGCAGTTAAGGTTCCTAGACTACGTAGGTGAGCCGTTTAATACGTAAAGGATAAACTTTCTCATTCCTGCCTGGGTTTTTGCACTTGCCTTTTTGCATGCCGTAAGGAATTGCTGCTCCAAAGCATTCCAGCAGCTGTGGCACTCACCAGAATAACGGAATGTCTAAACTGAGAGAGCTTTTTATTTTTATTTTGTTTATTTTCATTTATTGTTCAGTTTCACTGATCGCTTTTTAGCTTGCTTAGGTGATCTAACTTCGTTTTGGTTGTGGTTTTTTCCCTAGACACGTACCACTCTGCTCAGTTCTCTTTCTCTCTTAAATACAGGGAGACTGCGTTGCTCATTGACCCCAAAAACTCCTGTTCTTCATCTCGCCAGTGGGTCGCTCTGGTTGTAGGACATGAACTTGCTCACCAGTGGTTTGGAAACCTTGTGACCATGGTATCTGACAGTTCCAAGTTCTAGTTTTCTTTGACATGTGCTTCTTACCACGTCTGTGTTCAAGTGCCCCTTAAGAGCAGGCACGCTATCTGGAAGATAAACTATTTAAATATTGAGATAGTGCTTTATTACCACTTTCTTCTTGACTGGGGTGTTCTTCAGTATTCCTAGATCTTTTCTGTAGGAAGTGATGTTCAGCTGCTTGACTGTAGCCCTGGCTAGAGCTGAGCAGGCGTTCCGTGGAAGGATGTTGACTAGTCAGGTTACCTAGAAGCAAGAACCTGATGATTTCCTTTCAGGTAGGCAGGGTTCACTCGCTGGGCTTTCCTACCAAGCAGTGTGTCCGCTCCGGCTCGGCACTGCAAACTCTTCTAGTCCAGTAGCTGAAAGGTTGCTCAGTAGTAACTCGCACAAATTACTCTGGAAAGATGGGGAGCCAGCTGCCTGGATGGTTTGATATTTAAGTTCTTTTGCTGGGAATAAAAGCATATGTGAGGCAGCAAGACTGAAATCTGTAAATAAATTCCATTGAGTGCTAAAAACTGAAACCTGCATCTGTCGGAGCTTCTGCTGTTAGGAAATGGCTCCAGTGTTTGCTGTTAATTAGCTCTGACAGTGCTCTCCCCAAACCCTGCAAACAGCTACTGGAATCCAAATACTTCACAGGTTAGGAAGCTTCTCATACTGTAAGAAAGGAGTGTCTCTGGTAAAACCCCGTGGCTTCTGGAGCTCCGAATCTGCATTCTGCTGGCTTTTTGGCTGCTTAAATTAAGTGTGAGGGGAGGGAGGGAGGGAAACAACCCCAACCCAGAGTAAATATTAGTTAAAACACTGAGCGCAGTTTGTCCAACTTTTCTACCGTGCTGTGCCTCTTAAAACCTCGTCAGATGTGGCCATTCCTGTTCGTGCTGGCACAAGCGGGTTCCGTGTGAGAGTGACACAATATTTAAATGGACAAGTCATGTTAAGGTAGCATATTTTTAGCTTTTAGTACAGTTGAGCAGCTGGAAGCAAGGAGAGGCAGCATTGTCTGACGAGAGGACACTGTAGGATGCCCAGGGCTGCGGAGACCGTTGGTGACTCACAAACCACTCACGGTCCTTTAGACCCTTGAGAACTGTGGCAATAAGCTGGAGAAGCCATCACCTGCAAGAACCTCTAAAACTTAGATGGAATTAACTTTTTCTTTTCATTTTCAAGTTTTAGGTCTTCCAAACATTTTCTTTGAGAATTTTTTTTTTCTCTTTGCTTCTTACTTTATGTTCTGTGATGCATCTGTGAAATATGAAAAGACGCTCCAGTGTTAGTTCTCAATTTCCAGAAGTCCCTTTTCTCCTCTAGAACCTGAGGTGTGCAGAGCAGAGCAGAAAGCCTTGGTAGCGCCGCTGGTTTAGTTTGCTGGTGCCTGATCTTGCTGGTCGGCACAGTGTGCGAGTTCTTCCGTAGCAAAGATAAATGGAATAAGAAAACTTCCAGGGGAAGAAGTAGATTCCTGAGCAATTAAGTTGCCAGAGGGCTAAGGGAGAAAACCAGGGAGGGGAAAAGGTTTAGAAGTCCAAACTCGTTGCCCAAGAATCGGTTTTGCAGTTGTACTGATCCTTTGGCACCGATCTGTACGGGTCGGAACCCGGCCTTGGAAACAGATGCCCCCAGAAGTGCGAAAGAAGATCGGAGAGTCTCCGCTCTGAAAAGAAAGCCGGGCTTATCTGTGTGGAGCTCCAGTAACAGCTTTCCCTGCTGGAATTCCACCCTGCCGGGGGTAAATGTTTCCTTACAGCAGAAGCTCTTTGGGAAGGGCCTACCAGGCCGGTTCCACATCCTGTGCGGTTGTGCCCCTTAAGGGCCCGCATCATCGTACAGCTTCTGAGCTGCAGCCACCCCATTTCCACTTAAGAATGGCTGGAAAGTGCCGTTGTGGAAAAGGGTGTTCTCTTCCTCCGTATCCGTCGCTTGTTTCCTTACCTCTCCGACTTCAGTTAAATATTAGAAGTGAAAGGAAGAATTTTTAAACGTCACTGTAACGTTCTTATCTCGAGAAAACAAAGCTCACCCCTTTGGCTGGTGGGAAGCAGCTTTTAACTCCTTGCTAGATTGCAGGCTCCCGTAGTCTAGAGCACCGCTCAGGTTCCGGGTTTCCTCCTCGATGCTCTGTAGAAAAAAAAGCAAAAAACCAGACCCAACCCAATCAGTCTCCGGCTGCCACTCGGGTTGGAAGAGGCACTGTCTTTACTGGACTGCCTCGAGTGTCACCGGCTCTGGGCCCTAGTTTAGGTAACACTCATGGCTGCTCCTCAGTGGCTCTGCTCTGAGCTCTGGTCTAGTCTCCTGGAGTTCCATTTGTTCCTGATGCAGTTCTCCACACGAGTTTCTAAAACTTTAGACAAGGGGAGGACAGTTACTGGGTGCTGATTACTCTTCTGTGGCCGATGACCTCTTCGTAGGGAGGAATTTGTGCTGACTAGCATTACCTGTTGCCCTGATTCGTGCTAAACTAGGCCACTGGCAGCTTATCTTGGCTGCAAAGTTATTGTTGATTAAATGAAGCTGTTGGAATTTTGGTCTTTATTCTGCTTTCTTATCTTCCCAGGAATGGTGGACCCATCTCTGGCTGAACGAAGGCTTTGCCTCCTGGATCGAGTACCTGTGTGTGGATCACTGCTTCCCGGAGTACGATATCTGGACTCAGTTTGTTTCTGCTGATTACACACGAGCTCAAGAGCTCGATGCCTTAGACAACAGTCATCCTATTGAAGTAAGTTCTGCCTTTGCTATTGATTGTCTCCCTTTTATTTTCCCCGTCGAGCTTTTTTCCTGTCAAGATAAAAGGGAACTTTGTGGCCGTTCACGATGCAAAGGAAAATCCGAGGCTGCATTTACACCTTGTGGATTTTCCTCTGCTTTAATTAGTATTTCAGAAGAGAGGTTTTGAGGGTCTGATGATGGCTCCTTCTGGAGTTCTTACGCTCTGCTGACTTGAAAGGGCAAAGCTGTAATCCAAACTCGTCATTATTTGTGTTTTGGTTTGGATTTTGATCAAAGGTGGTTAGTTTTCTGGCCTTTGAGCACAGTGAGGTAGCTACTGACTCAATCCAGCGCTCAACAACAGCCAAAGTGCAGCCCAGCCCAGAGCCCAGGCTACCAAACTTTGCTGGGCTACCGGTTTCCATCAGAGACCAGTGTAGGTGCTTCTGCGTTGTGCTCCAGATGCAGACAGTACCGGGGTGAGAGGGACTTGGCTGGGCTTGCAGCTTTGGAAACAAGGCAGTAGTTGGGTGATGAAGGGGAGGCAGCAGCAGCGAGCTCAGCTACAGCAAAACCAGGAGCTGTGCTGACAGAAAACTCCCTTCTAATTCCCGGGGACCCCCACAGACAAGTTTTCTGATGGCTTAAGAAATATTTGATGTAATAGATGGTGGGAAGTGGCCGTGCTTTGTGCAACGGGTCATTTTAGAGTCACTTACTCACCGAGCGCGTTTCCTGAGCACGCATTGTTCGCCGTCCCAGAGTTAAAACAACTTCCACTGCTGGGTTTTTTTTTTTTGCTTTTTCTTTTTGCTTTTGGCTAAGCACTGAACTGAAGGACTGAAGCAAGGCCCCCAAGTCTCTTTGGTTAATTCCCAAACCCAGAGGTAAACTGTATTTAACCAATAAACCAACCCTAACCCAGCCACGCGCGAGTTTGTTCCACGAGGAGAATTTACCGGTAGATACGATGTCCCTTCTGCGGTGACAAAGTCAGCTCCTTGAACACTAGAACAAGCAAAATCAAAACCTTATGGTGGTTAACATTGTCCTCACTGCCATTCACCCTGTTTACCGCAGGTCAGCGTCGGCCATCCCTCTGAAGTAGATGAAATCTTTGATGCTATTTCTTACAGCAAGGGAGCGTCTGTAATCCGCATGCTGCATGACTACATCGGTGACGAGGTAAACCAAGTGCTGGTAAAAAGCCAAATGCGGGTTGTCAAGTCTTTCTACAGTTAAAAATGCTGTTAGAAAAACAAACCTATGTATTGTGTATTCCAAAAACTCTTCTCCGGTTTGTATTTGGGCTTTGTTTGAACCTCTTGCGGAGAAATAAGAGGGTGGGAAACTACAGCAGCAGTTCCGGGTGCACGCACCGATCCTTGGCTGATTCTGCAGTCCAGCTGCAGCGCAGAGGGGGGGTGGCAGAGGCCTCTGTTCTTGCTGGCGTTACATACCCGATTGTATGTTCCCAGGACTTCCGGAAAGGAATGAATTTATATTTAACGAAGTTCCAGCAGAAGAATGCTGCTACAGGTAACCAACGGGTGGTTGTGATGTGCTTTTAGGAGGAGCGATTTCTGGGGACAAATGCTAAAGTTGTGGATTCTTCAGCAGCTCTTCTCCCACCCGAGCTAACTGGAATGCAAGGAAATAACGGGCTTGTTTCCAGTTCCATGCAAAGCATCCCCTCCGCGGCCTGAGCTCAGCATCCTCTGGGGCGCTCTCTCAGGAGTGCGTGGCCGAGGGGATCCGAAAGCGCTGCAGGGTCAGGGCCGATGACCCCGTCTGCCCCGTAATCGAATGTCGAAATAGAGTACAGCCCTTGCCAAGGGAGCCTTTTGCAAGCTTCCTTCCGCAGTATTGATCGCGGGGGTGCTTGAACAGCTCAAAGTCCTGTCCAGCATCTCCCAGGGCTTGCTTTGCTTCAGCCGCTTCTGTGTGTCAGCCGTAAATGTGAGGGTGGGACATCACGGTCTACCGGCCAGAAACGGTGGTGTTTGGTTGGCGTTTTCGGTGCAATAGATGAAAAACTTAAGGGAAAAGATTCTTCTGTTTACCCTGTTGAACATTTCATGCTGGTTTTTATTACTCTGTATCACAGTGTGTATTGCTTGCATTGTTTGAGTAGCAAAGAAGCTTTCTTCTCCCTTCTCCTCCATCAGTGGTCTGAACTATTTCCTTTTCCCTGCCTATAACCCGTTACAATTTGATACGAACACAACCCAAACCACGAAGGGCAAACTAGCGTAACGACCCAACAGCCTCCACCCTCAGTGCCCACACAGTGTCTTTAGTAGCATCTGATGTGTCAGGGCTCCAGGAGTCCTTAGCCAAAGACTTTCCTTCTGCAGAGGATCTCTGGGACAGCCTGGAAAAAGCTAGTGGGAAACCTATTGCTGCTGTGATGAACACGTGGACCAAACAGATGGGATTTCCACTCATTTATGTGGAAGCTGAACAGGTAAAAATACAACTCTGCATTTCTCAGCGCATCGGACGAGACAAATTCTGCCTTTATCTGTCTTCTAGGATCAAATTTAGCAACACCCAGTTATTTAAAAGCTCTCTTTGATCAGGAGGGAGTACAGCGGCTGCTCCGTGTAGTGACAAACCTGTTTCTGGAGCGGGGGGAAGTGCAGTTTGCTCGAGGAACCCGGGGCAAGCCGTGTGGAGTTATTCCCCACGCGCTGGGAGGTTGCTGACAGGGCCCGTTTGCTCCCCGTGCGCGAGATGTGCTGGGGGAGGGAAGACCCGACCGCTCCCCTCGCCACTCGCTTCGCCCCTCGCGCCAGTTCGGTTGCGCTTGTCCTACAAGATTGCAGGGTGAGCGAGGATTACGGCTGGAAGCTGAAGTCAGACAAATTGAAATGAGAAGTAGGACGTGTGTGTTGTAACCGTAGCAGCTGTGAACGCGTCGGGATGATTCTTGAGGTAGCTCCATTGTCTGGAGGAGAATAAGTTACTCCGTGTCACAGAGGACGTGGCGGTGTTGTGATAGAAGCTGAGACTGATGTTCTGATCGTTTCGTTCCCTTTTCTTTTTTTTTGTTTCCCTCTCCTTAGCAAGATGATGACAAAGTGTTGAAGTTAGTCCAGAAGAAATTCTGTGCCAGTGGACCATATACTGGTAAGATGAGTGCTAAGAGCAGGATTGGAGCATTCGTTGCTTTTCATGCAGCAGCAGCGAGTTTGAGATGAAGCATCTGCACCGCGGAGCAGGCAGGTGCTCTGCGTGGATCAGGAGTTAAATCTTCACTAAATCTGCGGTTGAATGCTCCCACACATGGAGTTTCCATGTCCTCCTGGCATTCCTCCGCAGCTCAGCGTTCATTCGGAGACGTTTCTCTTCTGATGTCCAGCTTAAGGCCGTTGCTGCCGTCCGAGGAGCTCTGCGAGCCGCTGGTTTTATAGCGGTGCTGAAATAAAAAGCGCCTCTTGCGGAAGGCAGCTCTATTTGAAGGCACAGATTCTACCCGTCCTCCGTGTTGATAGGACTTAAAATGTTTGGCTTGAAAGGCGATTTAAGGTTTTTAACTCTAGAACTGCCATTTTCCTTCAGATTTGTGCCTTTTTTGATTTACATTTCCATAGCCTCGCTTAAAGCGCCGCCGAAACTCGGCTGAGGGTCGGGCGGAGTTTCTCGGTGTTGTGTGCACACTGTTGCCCTTGGACCTCCCTTTATATTGGTTCTTCTCCTAGGGGAGGACTTCCCCCTGTGGATGGTGCCCATAAGTATTTGTACGAGTGATGACCCTACCTGTGCCAAAATGCAAATCCTGATGGACAAACCAGAGCTCACCTTGGTTTTGAAAGACGTCAAACCAGACCAGTGGGTGAAGGTCAGTCGCCACCAAGGCAAACGTGTTACTGGCCATAAGTTTCGTTGTCACTCAATGTTCCCTGGCATTTCATTTTTCTCTTCTCTTTGTTTTCGGTTTTGTTTTTCTTTTTCTTTTTCACCTTTACGATCTCGTGTTTCTCATGGAGGGGCCTTTCTGTGCTGCCGCTGAATATTGGCTCTTCTCTGTAACGCTTGCTTAGTGAAGTCCTTTGCCTTCCAAGAGTCACCCAGACAATGTAAACTCGAACCTTTTAGGAGTCCGAGCCTGGAAAAACCGTGTGCAATTAGAGGCAGCTTTTGAGTTGAAATGTGGTGGCTTTTTCGGTATCCCGTGGCAACCACAGTTTAGTTAGAGTCCATCCTGAGAAGAAAACGTCCTGTTTATCTTTCATTATTGTGAAAGTTTTCTGCTGGCTCTTGCCAGACAAGTACAAATCTGCGAGGGGAAAAAAATTCCCTGTGGAAGCTCTGCAGCAGACACCAGGCAAACAACTTCAAAACTGAAAGGCAACTGAAAAACTGCCTGGGACTGTTGCTGTGACTGGGATTACTGCTGTGTGAGCTGCTGAGGCTGGAGGGTGTTTGTATTCTCCGCCGGAGCCGTACTGGGAGAGCTGACTGTGGAATAACGTTAAGGGTCAGTCTCTCAGAAGGTGAACCAAATCTTCCCATCTCTTTGCCACGGGTTATCTGTCGGGTCTGTGTGTTCTCTCGACTCGCTGCATCTGGGTCCTCCCCGGGAAGAAAGAGGGGCGCGAAATGAACCATTCTGGAAACGCCCCGTCTAAAGCAGGGTGAAGTTTGGTATTTCTGCCTGAGAAGGCAACAGTCCAGCTCAGTCCGAGGTGAATTCGTAGCACTGTTGGCGTCGGAGGGCTGTGAGGTTTATATCCGGTCCCGCTGATCAAGCAACCACCCTGTCCGAGCACCCGCACTAGAGCGCTCGGAGGCAGTAGCGTGTAGCTAGTGCAATTCATCCAGCTTCCAGCCCCTGGCTTGCCGGGCAGGGGTGCTCGGTCTCCTTTAAGAAAATGGTTCTGTCACCGTTCAGTGGCGCAGGCTGTGGAGAGAGAGAGGTTGCCAAAGTTAAGATCTGAGCACCTGCAGTCTCCTGCGTTTTAGCTTCTCGCTGCCTGACCACCCTTAGCTGGGTTTGGATTTACCCCTAGAGAGAAGGTTTGCTTTTCTCCTCGTTTGTAGTTTGAATTCCAGCCTCTGATTACTTACAGCACCTCCTCCTCATCTTCCGTACCTCTTATTGAGCGTTTCATGGAAGTCTTTCGTCCTCTCTTATGATTTGTGTTTTCTTTTTATTTAAATGATGGTGACAGACTGAGCAGCAGTGCTTTGAAAAATTTCTGGTGGTCAAAATAAAATGAAAAGCATTCCCTTATTTGTTCCTCACTTTTAATTTTTTTACTCTCTTGGTACTTTCCAGTTAAACCTCGGAACAGTGGGGTTTTACCGTACCCAGTACAGCCCTGACATGCTGGAGAGTTTAATACCAGCGATCAAAGACCTCTCCCTACCCCCCGTGGACAGGCTTGGCCTGCAGAACGATCTGTTCTCTCTGGTAAGCAACCCTTTGCTCTTCTGTCTGTAATGAGAGAAACTGCCCAGGTCAGGGTCTGAAGAGTCCGTCTCAGCTTCGGGAGGCTGAGCGCCGCTGGGGTTACTCCGTACATCGAGGTGCTAGTTAGCCTGACGAGTTCTAACTTGGAGTAGAAGACTTCGACCCTATGGAAGCGGTCTGTCCGTAGCTCCTGTTGCCCTGTCAGGACATACAGGGGTTTTTAAACGCTTGTTTTGAGAACTTGCTTTCTTCTAACTTGTAAAAAGAAGGCTATTTTGACGATCCCCTCGATGGCTGTATCAAGTACACCCCGGGCTTTATTCAGCTGAGCTTCTCAGAACCATCCTCCACCAGAGGAGGTGGCTGCTGGAAGTCTTGCTGTTTAAAGGCAAGGGATTCCCCCCAGAGCAGCTCTCGCCACCTCCGACCAAGAGTAGTTACCGTGCTCAGTTTCAGCTGTACTGTCTTATTGCTGGTGAGCAAACAGATGGAAACGTTGCAAAACGTGATTTTTTGAGACCCTGCCTCTCTAGCTCCAAGGCTGGTACCTCTTGTCCTGCTGTAGTTGAAGGGGCTTGAAACCATAGCCTGAGTCACTCCCCAAATCCTGCAGGACTGGGGGGACACACAGATTGAGCAGACAACACCTGTAGGAAGATTGGGTTCAGCTCCTGTGTTGGTTCCAGTTTTAATCATGTTTTTCTCCCAGGGGAATATAGCTTAGATAATAAAAATTGATCTTCCCCTCTTCTCCGGTACCAGAAACTACCGGTCTGGTTCCAGACTAACGGCAATCTGAGCGGTCAGGTCGGAGTTACCTGCTGTCGGTATCACCGACTGCGCGAAGCCCGCCGGGGTTCTCGTGGCGCTGTGAAGCGGTTAACAGAGATTTGTCCTGGCAGAGGTGGAAAGGCAGCGCTTGTACCAATTCACGGGAAGCAAAGATGACTCCTGCGCTCTTCATGCTCTCGACTTAACGAAGAGCAAAAAGCGCGCCCTCTAAATCCTCACGGGTTTTTGTTAGAATAAGATTTCGGGGGGTGTGGTATCTGGCCGAGAATAACTCGGGGGGGGGGGTTGCTCTTTCTCGCCGGCGTAGCCGCAGTTTTGTTGTCCCTTCATCTCCCTCGTCTCTGCTTCTCGTTTGCAAAATGCGCTTCTGATCCTGTCGCTGTCTGCTCGTGAAGTGCCTACCCGCCTATAAAAGCACCGCGTGCTGCCAGCAGACAGCTGAGGGGCTTCCGCTCGTCCCCGCTCACCTCGTCAGAACCCCTCGACGCAGCAGAGTTCGCCTGCCGGCTGCTCCAACCGGGCCGACTGAGACATAACGCGGCGAGCTCTTAACCTCGTTCCGTTTGGAAGTCAGGATTCATTCGTGTTGTTTTTTTTGTTCCTCTCCCAGGCCCGAGCTGGAATCATTAGCACTGTAGAGGTTCTAAAAGTCATGGAAGCTTTTGTGAACGAGCCCAATTACACTGTGTGGAGCGACCTCAGCTGTAACCTGGGGATTCTCTCGACTCTCTTGTCCCACACAGACTTCTATGAGGAAATCCAGGTGTTCGTGAAAGATGTCTTTTCACCAATAGGGGAGAGACTGGGCTGGGACCCCAAACCTGGAGAGGGTAGGAAACTTATGCTGTGAAATCCAGTAGTGGTTTGGGGAAACTCGTGTAAATAAACCGTCGAGATTTTGGGAAGGGGGAGAGAAGGGAGGAAGAGGAGCCCGAAGTCAGCATTCAGGGGTGGTTTTATACTTAGACGAACACAAAACCCCCAGACAACCCTCCCTCTGTTATCAGGCACAAGTTAAAAAGGGTAAAACCTTTCCCTACCCGGTGACTGACCGATGCAAATCTTCTGCTTTAGCTTCGCATCTATCGGAGCGCGTGAGACTTGGTAGACTACAGGGATGGAAGGCCGTGTATGTCCGTGTGTACTCGTCCTGGTCAGGCCTGTTGTAGGTGGAAGTGGTGAACACTGCTGACTTAGCTCAGGTTGCAAGCCCAGCCTGCTGTGTTTTGGGCCGGAATCGCCATCTCCCGACCTTCCTGCCCTAAAAAAAATCAGTGTATTCTCCAGCTGGCGCCAAGGAGAGTGAGAAAAGGCCTGGTTTCTTTAGACATCCTCAAGCGTGGGGGAGGATTTTTCTGCAGCTCTGCCCTGATCGCTTGAGGTGGAAGAACGCTTAATTAAATTGATGAATTGTGTCTCTAAATAATTTATTTTCCCCCTTCCTGCTCACTCATTAGGTCATCTAGATGCCCTTCTGAGAGGCCTGGTCTTGGGCAAACTAGGAAAAGCTGGCCACAAGGCAACATTAGAAGAAGCCCGACGCCGATTTAAGGACCATGTGGAAGGAAAGCATATCCTGTCAGCTGACCTGAGGAGTCCTGTACGTTGCTGTAAACTCGGGTTCCCAGATGACTGTCCCCCCTCGCTCAGCACCGCGTGCGCTGACCTCTTGCGTTTCCAAGAATAGGGAAGCTAGAGGAAACCAGTGTCAAGGGCGGGGACCAGCTGGCTTTGGCAGAGGTGGTGGGAGCTTGGATAAGGCCAGTTATGAAGAAAACGGTACTGGGGAGCACGGGACGAGCGTCCCTGTGTTTTCTGACTCCTGGCCGACGCTCAGGCAGAACTAATAAGCTGAGCTGTCCCCACTCTGGCTGCCACAGAGCCACCCTGGTCATTTGCAACTCTCTGTGTTGCTTTGGGGGGTGCTGAACCTGAGCTGACTTCTCGTGTGCATCCACCCGAGCAGCCTCCATCCTCCAGGTTTGGAAGCGCTGTGGTCAGCCGCAGGGATCGGGGAGGAGCTCTGCAGGTTTGGCCCTGCAGAGTCTGACTGTGGCGGATCTGGATGGAGCGTGTGAGGTATTCGCTAGCCAGGTGTTGTGTGGTGCAAAGATGGTTCTGTTCTGGGGTCTTGCCCCGGTTGGATTTGCCAAAACGATGCTGAAATCGAAGGAGGAGGTAGAGGAGTTGGTGCACCTTTAAAATCCAGTCTTAGAACGCAAGGGATCGGTGCCGCTGTCTCCCAGCTCCGTTCGCTGTCTGAAATCTGAAGCGTAGCCCAGATACGCAGAAACAGATCGCTGTGTTTCTAAAAGCGCGTGCTCTGAAGGACCCTCCTCGTTTGTGCTCTGCCCTAGGTGTACGTCACTATCCTGAAGCACGGCGACAGTGCCACTTTAGACACTATGCTGAAGGTGAGTGACGCTCCGCTCTTGACGCTGCCACCTTACGCGACCAAAAGCTAAATACTGCGGCCCCTCAGGTTCCCCTGAGGTGTCACCTACCTGCACAGAGGCTCGGTCTGAGCTTTTACGGACAGTGTGAACACCGGGGCTTCTCTCTGGTGTTCCTCGGCCCGCGTGCAGTGTCAAATTGCCACCTAGTGGAGTCTTGCCTCTCGTTTGGGGATTATTTCTCCTTGCTTGGAGGCACGGTCCTACTTGACCTTATCTAAACAGTGGTGAAGATCAGTTTGTTACAAATGGTGCTTTCTGCTGCTGGACGTGGAATGAGGTCCCTGCTGTGGATAGCTGCAGGATGATCCGCGAACGAGTTCAGTTTGTCACGTCTTGGGTTTGGAGACTAATCCAGCAGCTGGAGCGTACAGAGCGAGCTCGGTAGCGCCGGGTGAGGACTCGGTGTTCGATCCCACACACTAATCTTGTTCCCTTTGGCTCTGAAGCTCCACAAGCAAGCAGACATGCAGGAGGAGAAGAACCGAATCGAACGAGTTCTTGGCGCCATCTCTCAACCAGAACTGATTCAAAAAGTTCTCACCTTTGCACTTTCAGTAAGTGATTGGAAAAGCTGCTGCCTCCTTTGCTCGTCATTCTGAGGAGGTCGTTCGGAGCACTGGGCGCGCGCAACGCACTGGAACGGGAGGAGTAGTCTGGATTAAATCTTTTGAGTCGTATCTTAAAGTGGTGGGGAGTGAAGTTATCGTGGCCAGAGTGGGCGCAGAAGTGCGTAGAGGCAGCGCGCTGTAGTTGTTGGGAACAGTCTTGAATAGTGCTCTTCATTTTCACCTTCAGGAAGAGGTACGTCCCCAGGACACGGTATCTGTTATTGGCGGGGTAGCTGGAGGCAGCAAGCAAGGGAGGAAAGCCGCTTGGAAGTTCATAAGGGACAATTGGGAGGAACTTTATAATCGATACCAAGGTGGATTCTTAATATCCAGACTAATAAAGGTAGGTGAGAAAAGCCCTGTTCACATCCGCGACCGGGTCTAAACTGCTGTATTTGAAATGCTAACTGCTTACCCTTGGTTAATATTTATGTATTTTTTTTTTTCCCCTCAGCTAACAGTGGATGGATTTGCAAATGATAAAATGGCCGCAGAAGTTAAGGTAAGAAATTCTAATCAAAGGAGTGATTGGCTTCATCCGTGACAAACCCCCCGCTCTGGACTGGGAGCTCCTGAGGGAAGAGCCAGGAGTTCCTACACCACTTTTGGTTTTCAGTTGTGGCTCTGCCTCTTTGGACTTGCACTGCTTCAGCTGGAGTTATTGGAGTGGAATGTCTTAAATGAACATTTTCCCAAAGTAACGAGCAGCTCCTGGGGATTCTGTTTCGTTAGTTTCCCTCATTTCAACTGCTGGAAAATCCGGCGCAGTTTGAGGCAGCGGTTTTGAGACTCCCCAGAGGTTGACCTTTCAAGAGCAAAATGCGCGGCTGTTACAACTGCCACAGGAGGCTGAGGGTTACACCCGCACTTTGCTCCTCCCCAGGCTGAGGTGGCACATCTGGGGCAGACTGCACTGGCACCCTGGGGCTCCGGGAGGAACTAACATGGCAGAAACGAGCTAAATTCCGTAGTAAAGGTCCAAGTTTCAAGTGGTCCCTTGTGCTGGGCGGGGACACGAGGCGGGTTAATGTGTTTGCAGAGAGCCTGTCCTGGAGTCGGTGGCTCCGGCTGGTGGGATTCCATCCCTCTTGACCTGGGAGTGTAGCGCTGGTCTTGGTAGAGCTTTGAGAACGTGTGTAGGTTTTATTACTTGCCCTTTGCCTGCGCTTTTGCAGGGACTCTCTAAAATGTATCCCTTAATTGTCACTTTCCTGTTGGAAGATGCTCAGGAGGAATTGTTATTTCAAAGGTGAGCTGAGCCGTGCGCTCTCTCTGCTCCTTTTCACCATCTAGTGATCTCTCTAAGAAGAGCTTTACTAGTGTACGTGACCTTACAGAGAAATCTCACACTGCGGTTTATTGTTTCTAGTAAAGAACACTTTGCAAAGCATTTAGCTGAACAATTATCCCCAAGTAAAGCATAACTCCTTTCCTGAGACAGTACCCACGGCTTCCAGCTGGAGCACGTCATGTGTCTGAGCCTCAGTGTCACCTTCTAGTGTCCCTTGGCAGATCACCTCGCCCCGAATCCCGGGACACGGCTGCTCGCGCGAGGATGGGGGTGACCCCGGCTCTGCCAGCTCTCCAGGGCAAAGTCACAGCAGCCGCCGGTGCGGTTTCTGCTCCGGCTACTCGCGGGAGAATCGATAGCGTTGAATCTGGAGGGAGAAATGGGAGACTGGTCAGCCAAACTCTGGAGTGCTGCTGGTGCGTGGGGGCCGTTGCGCAGCTTGGAGAGAGGCCCGGGTGGCATGTGAGGAAATCTGATGCCCGGACAAATGCTTTTGCAGAACGGCCTTTGGCCTCTCGTAGCATCTTCTTCCCAGTGCCCAGAAACACACGCTTGCTTTGCTGCTCGCTCGGTGCCTCCCGGTGAGGGACTGAATTCGTCTCTTCAAGTGCCACCTGCTGTCCCTGGCAGCGGGGACAGGACAGGACAGGAGGCAGCGTTTGGGCGAGTTTGTTGGAATCGTGGCTTTCCTTTAGTGGAGAAGTGGAGGTGTTTTGCTGTTCCCACTCTGCACTTGGCACTACCTGTCTTGCAAACTTGGCGAGCACCCTGCAAATTTTTCAGAGCCTGGGGTGTGTAACCAAGTGGCCAGGAAGGCCACCACCAGCACCCTGGCTGTGGCAGCACCGGTGTGGCCAGCAGGAGCAGGGCAGGGATCGTCCCTCTGCACTGGGCACTGGGGAGGCTGACCCTTGAATCCTGGGGTCACTTGTGGGTGCCTCATCTCAGAAGGACCTTGAGGGGCTGGAGCGTGGCCAGAGAAGGGCAACGGAGCTGGGGAAGGGGCTGGAGCACAAGGGGGG